>OOIL02005600.1:772348-800723 GCA_900332095.2 Cuscuta campestris
AATATATTTATTAAAAGATCACATCCTTATATTATCAATGTTAAGCAAAGAAATAATACATTTTTCATTAATAATTAAAGATTACTTTCTCGGGTTTCTATTTAGCTTGTTTCTAAAGTTTATTATTTTTCATTTTTAAGAAAACAATTGTGCTTCATATCATTTATTTTAGTCTACATAAATTATAATCACACAAAAAGTTTCATGTTCTTTCTTCTTATATCTTTTAAATAGAATTAAATTTATTTTTTAAAAGAAACGTATCAAGTGAAACAACTAAAAAATATTGAATTTAAAAAGTAAGGAGTAATAAAGATATTGATAATGATAATAACAGTAGTAGTAGTAGTAATAATAATAATAATAATAACAATAATAACAATAATAATAATAATAATTCTTATTTGGATCTGATCTAATTAGATCTGATTGGACCTGATCTGATTAGATCTGATCTAATTAGATTTGATCTGATCTGATTGGATCTGATCTGATTGGTTCTGATCTGATCTGATCTGATTAGATCTGATCTGATCTGATTTTAATAAGATTAAGAAAAAAGCAGAAAAAATAAGTTGAACGGAACGGGGCCTAAGTTTTAAGAAACCCCCACTCTAACTCACCCTAAATTACGCATTTAGCACTACTCATTGTTTTTAACAAATTTAGCAATTTATGGTGTCAATCCTTTCCTATCATACCCTTTACCCCTTTTTCTTTTTTTTCATTAAAAATTACGGCATTCAACTCCAATCTTTCCTTCCGTTCTCCCGCACGCTATTGAACTCCACGGTCTCTCCTTCCGTTCGCCGGCGATGATGCGTCCTCAGTCCTTCGCCCACGATGTCTTGGCCGATCAGCAGCGGCAATCATCAGGTTCTCTCCCATGTTAATCTTTGATGTCGCTAATCATTTTCTCTTCTCCTTCAATTTTTAATTTTCTTTCCTTCATCCTTTTATTCGGATTTCTCTGTATTTTTAGTATTAATTATTGTGTTTTCTTCGTATTGAAGATTAGGTTTATGTTGTGAAATCAATTTTGAAATACCAAGTATTTGTCCCTTTTGAAAAATTAGGTCTTTTGAAAGGCATTATGATTTTGGCAGTGTGAAGATTAGGTGTTATGGTGTGGGCAGTGTGAAGATTAAATGTTAAAATTTTGTCTCACATCCTTTTATTCGGATTTCGCTGTATTTTTAGTTTTAATTATTGTGTTTTGTGGCAGTGTAGATATATTGTGATAGTGTATATATTGTGGCAGTGTATTTCAGACATTGAATTTTTGACAGTGTATATATTGTGGCAATGTATTTCAGACATTGAATTTTTGGAAGTACATATTGTGGCGGTGTAGAGAGTATATATATTGCAGTGTATAATTACCATAAAAAAATAAAAGGTCACGGCTTAAAATGAATTCTGCTCTTTTTTTTTGCAGTGTTGTATGTGTTAGGGCACTAAATTCAATCTTAAACATATTGTGGCAGTGAAGAGCAGAGAATTTCATACTTATTTATAATGTGGCATTGAAGAGTATACATTGCAGTATAATTCTAATTTTGAGAGTTTATTTAAGGACAAAAACGAGAATTCATCCCAAAAACTAATAGCACTGCTATTTTGAGTATTATAAGGCTATTAAAGTCCTATTTTCGTATTTCACCCTTAAGTTTTATAATTCGTTATTCAAAAAAAGAGTAAATTCCATAATTGGTACTTTATAACAGGGGTTTCCTTATTTAGTCATCTATTATCAAATATTATCCCAGTAGTCTTTCATTTATGGGTATCTTTCCACAAATAGTCCTTTTTTTGATCTTCAATCATGTTTGTGTTAATTTGAGGGCTAAAAGTGTAATTTCACAATGATAATATATCTTTTTTGTCATACACAATTCCAAAGGTTGTTCCATTTGCATCGTTTGTGAATTACAGTCGCTTTCTACTACAACCAAGTCTACAAATGTGGTCTTTCGTTTGAATTCTAGTCCACAATCATAGTCATTTTTTTTGTGTTATTCGCTTAACCAATATCAGAACACGTTACTAGACATAATATTGATATCAAATTATGGTTTTAGCCTTTAAATTAACACCAACTTGGCAGAAAATCAAAAAAGGACCATTTGTGGAAAGGCACCCTTAAAAAAAGGACTGCGGGGTAATATTTGATAATAGAGGACTAAATATGGAAACCTCCCTGTTATAATGGACCAATTATGGAATTTACTCAAAAAAAATTTACTCCATTTGTCCAAAAAATAATTCCAATTTGACTTAATACGTAAATTAAAAAAAATAAAAGTACAAGGACTTCAAGTAAAATGGAATAAAATGAATAATGTTGAAAAAAATGAAGGTATAATCATATATTCATCAAAAAATTGCCAAAATAAGAAACAAGAAAAAAGTTTTTGGACATCTCAAAAAAGAAAGTGAAAAAGAAATTAATAAACAAAAAAAGTTATATTTAGTAGTCTTTTGTCAAATATTACATCTGTGGTCTTTTTTTTATGACTACATTTTCATGGAAAGTTATTTTTTTCACTTCTGTCATGTTGGTGTTAAATTGAAAGCTAAAAAAGTATTTTCATATCGACCTTATGTCTAGTGACGTGTTATGATGTCGGTTTGACGGACTGTGGTTGTATAATATGATCCCGACATTCTGTAGACTATAGCTTTAATAAACATCTATTCTAATTGACAAACGTCACATTAGTGTCGACCTGTGTCATATATTGACTCTGACAAGAAAATGTATTTTTTTGAATGATATTAATTCTATTTCATATTATTTTTAACCTAATAATGCACAAATAGTCAATATTGCCTCTACTGAAGTTCGAACCTGGATGAACTTCCCCATAAATCCTATGGGAGCTTTCTACCGCTCAAACAAATGGAGAAAATCGACAAGAAAGATATATGATTGTGAAAGTATACTATTAGCCCTCAATTTAGGAGCAATATTACAAAAAGTCAAAAAAGATTATATCTCAAAAGGTGTCCAAAGAAAAAATAACTTGGCCGAATCAACATTGAGGGTTGTTGGTTTGTTAAATAGTGGGAAATAATTAATTAAAGGCCTAATTAATTATTCAACATGATAGATAACCTAGTTTGCAATCTCATTCTCTAGATGGCATCCAACAACACGAATAGTCATTCAATCAACCTGCGTTATATCCTCGAGAGCCAAAAACTCTCCGGGGAAAACTTTATTGACTGGGAGTTAAATCTCCGAATTGTTCTTGAACTGGAAAGGAAGCTCTATATCCTTGATAAAGAGCCTTCAAATGCACCCGTGGCGAACGCACGCGCTGCCGAACTCGCTTCTTACCAGAAGTACGAGGACGACAAGCGTGACGTGAAGTGCATCATCCTGGCCAGCATGATCCCAGAGCTCCAAAGGCTCCACAATGACATGGAAGCGCGCACCATGATGCAGCGCTTGAGAGACCTTTACCAAGGTCAGGCTAGGCATGAACGCTTCAAGATCTCTAAGACTCTGTTTTCCAGCAAGCTGGCATCGGGATCTCCAGTTGGCCCGTTCGTTCTCAAGCTAATCGGCATGATTGAAATGCTTGGAAAACTGGCCCTTTGCACCCACTGCTAGCAACTGATCTCATTTTGGGAGCATTGCCAGCAGAGTATGGTCAAACTGTCGTGAATTTCTATATGAACAAACTCGACATGACCTTGGCTGAGCTGTTGAAATTCCTCACCACCGCTGAGGAGAGTCTTGGGAGAGGAAAGGCAAAACCCGTCCTGATGGTGGAGGACGGTGCACTGGCAAAGGGAGGTGGGTCACGTCCGCCGGTTGGGAAAAGAGGCAAGGGGTCCAAAAACCCTAAGCCTAGTTCCAGCCTCTCTGCGCAGACAAAGCGGGAGCCCAGAAGAAGAAGAAGAAAGTAGCTGTTGTCTGTTACCATTGTGGCAAGAAAGGCCAATGGAGGCGCAACTGCGCAAAGCTTATGGCAGAGAGGAAAGCGGGCAAACATCCCGTCACCTCAGGTATTTACGTTATTGAAGTCAACATGTCTGATTTCACCGCTTGGGTGATTGACACTGGATGTGGTTCTCACATCTATACTTCTATGCAGGATCTGCATGAGGTGAGACAGTTGACTGAGGGAGAGGTTCAGCTTAGAGTCGGCAATGGAGCAGTTGTCAATGCGTTGGCCGTCGGAACCTATAATTTACCTCTTCCTAGCAGGAATATTATTTCTGTCTCCTGCCTTGACAAAGCAGGATATTCCATTGTTCCCAGAACCAAAATCAGAACTGAACTGGTATCGTGTCTAGCCCTAGTCGAGAGTAAGTTAATAGGGATGGAGGGGTTGGAGAACAAACTTTGGCCAAAGTTTTTACATTGAACAAGACTAACCCCGTGTACGTACGTGAAATGTTATTTCAATGGTAAGATGAGTGAATTAGAAGTAAAAATATAGAGCATTGGATGGGGAGTCAGTTCTAAAAGTGTAGATCATTTCATGTCTCATACTTAAAAGAGACAAATTTCTCTACCTCATATCCATCAGTCTAGCCTATGGTGAGGTAAATGAGATATTGTACATTGTACCGGTGCTGCATAGACAAAGCGGAAGATGGGTTTGTGTGTCTTTTTGCAGAAAGATGATATCGACAAATCTAAAAGGGAATGTTTTTCATGCAGTGATCAAACCGACTATGTTGAATTATTGTATGAAGGAGAGTGCCTGAAGAAGTGAAGAATGTACAGTACATGTTTAAAGGTTACATGTGATTAAGACTAAATTTGTTTATTTTTTATTCTTGTGTTTGTGACTCTAGCATTTCTTTTAATATAGCGGAGGCATTATTAAAAAAATATTTGAAAATTTATATGCTTATAAAATCTTCATATGTAAGCATAGCATGTTCCAAAACCCTATAAACACCAAGACCAACTGCCACTTTTTTTCCTTTTTTCATAAAAGTTACACTCTAATAGAAGAGGTAAATGAGAGGGTAAAATACCCTCACCAATTTTAGAAGTGGTAAATATACCCTCCTCATACACAATTTTAAAATAAAATGTGAAAATAATTCTTTATGACATATCGTGTTCAAACAAACAACGAAAGAAAAGTGCACCATCATTCATACACTCAAAAGATAACACATTTATATACTATAATTGTGTTGGCAGCTCAATCCAAATTCCAAATTCATGCCAATTTATTGCTTTGGCCATGCTATAATCCCACCAAATTTGACACCAAAGTTTGACAACAAATTTGCCATCGAAGTTTGACACGACGTGATGTACAGACATGTACAAACAATTATTATCTGGGTTCTATGCCGAGACGGTAATTGTCTGTCCGTATCCGAAACACGTGGTGCCAAACTCTGGTGTTAAAATCGATTTTTACCCTTCATTCCATCGACCTACCCAGAGTTTTTGTCGCCGCCGAACCCAGACTTCAAATACCCAGCATCTTCAAGATGGCTCACATCACCCCAACACTTGATTGTCCATTCCTCACCACCATCATCATCATCAGAGAAGTGAAATATACTCACAGATGTGTTTAGGATCTTACCAACCGAGTGCCCATTCGTCGAAGAAGCGAGCCTATAAAGTGCCCTAATAGTTCCCCCATGAGAAACCACCACCACTCTCTCCCCTCTGTGGCTCTTCGCGATCCTCCTCAGGGAAGACGCGCAGCGATGGCGGAGCTGGTCTAGACTTTCCCCACCGCCAGGGATTTCTGAATCGTCTCTGTGAGAGACCATTGCGCGGTACGCCTTGGCATTGGTTTTAGATTTGGACACTTCGGAGTAGAGGAGGCCTTGGATTTCACCCAAATGCCTTTCGCGCAAACCGGGGTCTTTCGCGACCTCAAGACCTCCACAATATTGGGCTATTGTCTCCGCGGTCTCAAGAGCTCGCTTCAAGTCTGAGGAATACACGGCGGAGATCTTTGGCTCCCTTGAAAGTCTATTGGCCACGGCACGCGCTTGCTCTCTCCCAATCTCATTCAGCTCCACATCCAAGTGCCCCTGGATTCTTCCTTCCTTGTTCCATTCGGTTTCGCCGTGGCGAATCACAATGATTTCTGTGTGATTGGGAGCTCCTAGCATGATGAAGGTGGAATCCTTTAGATCTTCTTTCTTGGTTGTTTGAGCTTTGGGCTCAGGTGAACACTTCAAGAATACGATCCGGGTATCAATCTCTGTTCTTGAAACAACCAAAGAGAATGGAAGAACAAACGATTAAAAAAACACAAAATCATTGCAGAATTATGTGGTGAATCTGAGGTATAGAGAAGATTTGTGAAAATGTTTTGGGAAAACAAGGAGAAAACTCTGCTGGGCATTTCGTCGAGCAGGGAGTGTTATACAAATAATGGGCATTTTATGATCAATAATAAAATGGCATAAAAGTAATGTTATTTCAAATCTTGGTTGTTTTTCAAAAATACATTTGCACTGGAATTCCTAATTTGAGAAATAAATATTAATTACGCATTTTACATTTTACAATTTAACACAACAAAAATACTACTACATAAGAATTAAATCAAATATACATAATGAATAAATTAAAAATGAATTCAATTCATAACAATAACTCCGCAGCAGGAAAACACTGAAATAAACCGAAAACCAAATCACGCAATACTAAATCCTATGATTCAAAAGTATTTGAAAAATTGCAAATACTTGCCTTTTAATTGGAGGCTTGGAGGAGAAGCGGTGGTGCCGTGGTGGCAAGAGGTGAGAGGCTGCGACGAATTGTGGACCGGAAGATTGGCGGCGAGCTGGCGGCAGTGGCGCGGCACGGCGGCAGTCAGGCGATTTGGGGGTCGAAATCGAACGGCGAACGACCGTGAATCGCGATGGGAATTAGCAGGGGCGGATGCGTGCAGCATCCCCACTCTCTCTCTCTTTCCTTTTTATTAACTGTATTTCCTCCTCTCTTTTTGTGATTGGATACTTTGGTTCTATTTGTATTAAAGAATATTCCATATCAGAAAAAGTAAGTTGTAAGAAAATAATACTCCTTCGGTCCACCTAAGATCTTCTCATTGCGCGTTATAAGGCTTGATCGATTTTATTTTCAATTCAATTTATTTGAATATAGGCATAAAATTTTAATATAAAATCTATGTAGCAATAAACTACATGAAAAATCTACAAAACTAAAGGTGACAACACTATATTCTTTTATGAAATAAATAGTAAAAATAAACAAATAAAGTAAATTAAGTTTGATTTTGTAAATAGTGTCTTCATCTGAAAGTCCATAGTCAGCGACTCGTAGTCCTTTAGGTGATGGCGATCCAAAAACAAATCAAGGAGATGAGAGTTAATTTGTAAGTGGTCAACCGGTTAGATTCAAATTGGTCTGGTCATCCACTTGAGGGAGAATGTTAAAGAGTATCCCACATCGGAAAAATGTGAAAAAAGTAATAGGTATATAAGCTCTTGAGTTGAATTTAGTAATCGATTGAATTTAATCTTTTAATGTGGTTCAACTCAAGTGTCGTATGACTCAACTGTTTTTGGTCCAAAACAGAAAAAAAAGGTGTAGCGCTAGAGATGAAGAAGGTGTGATCTGCTGATGAAAAACAAAAAATTAACCTAGTTTGATCGCGGATTACACACAGTTCAGAAGTTAGATTACCTCCCTCCACCTCCTCTTACCTTTTTCAAATTTTTCCCCAAACAAACTAACTGTTATATATTACTTCGCCCTACCTCTACCTCTCTCAATCCATTCTAACGATAATTTCAAAATGGGCCTTATTCTTTCAAACAAAACCACCCATCATAAAAGGCCTCTTTTAGACCCTACGGGCCAACCCAAATTGGCCGTCTGGCCCGCCACCCGTTTCTCAGTTGTTTCCAACTACCACGCCGGGAAGATGACATTTCAAATAGCCCTCAGATTTCCATAACTACCCCTGCATTTCCAACGAAATCACAGTAATAACCCATCGCTACAAATGTCACAAAGACGACGAATCTCTTTCCTCCCCTCACTCCGCCACCCACCCCCTCCGTAGTCGACGGAGCTCCCGAAGCGCCGCCCACCTATACATACACCGCGCCGTGTATCTATAGGCCACAGCCTCCTTAGTATATCGCATTTCTCCCCCCTCCCTCTGCATTTTCCGTCGCCCGATTCGAGAGGATGCAGAGCTCGGCGATCTCGTTCTCTCCGCCGATTTCGCTTCCCGGGAAGCGCGGCTCGTCGTCATTTTTCCGGTTCGATCCCATCTCCCTCTCTCCGGCCAGAGCGGAGACGCAGCCGTTGCGCATTGGCTCCGCCATCGCTGCTCGGAGGCTGAGTCCGATTCGATGCTCGTCGGATTGCACCTCCTCGGCGCCGAAACTGAGCCGGGATGGGTGGATTTCGACCCCGCTGCCTGCTCAGGAACGCGAATCGGGCGGTGTTGAGGTCCGTGCTACCTCTGTACCAGAGAGCGCCGGAGAAGCTTCGCAGTCAAAGGGCTTGATGGACACGCTGGTGCTTGGATCCCTCTTCGGGCTATGGTACCTGTTTAATATCTACTTCAATATCTATAACAAACAGGTAATACATTTCTCTGTCATAAATTTCTCCGATCTGTTGATCCGTTGATGCATATGTTTTTTTCCTTCTCTTTGAGCGTTCGTTCATATTCATTTGATGCAATTGGACAACTAATGTTCTATGTTTATATACAATGAATAGGTTGGTGATCCAAATATTGTTGACTTTTGCAGTAATTTATGCTCTGTATCTATCGATTCTGGAAATGTGGAGTGTTTATAATGAATCTTAATGTTTGTAGGTCCTAAAAGCCTTCCATTATCCAGTAACAGTTACTCTTGTTCAATTTGCTGTTGGCTCGGTCCTTGTTACTCTCATGTGGGGTTTGAATCTCTACAAGCGACCTAAAATCAGTGGTGCACAGGTATATCTTGATATTGAACGAGAACGAACTTGTTTAATTCGATTGTTTTCTTTGAAGATGCTTGATAGACAGACTCTTACTTCACTTCTTTCACTGACAGCTTGCAGCAATCCTCCCTTTAGCAGTGGTGCACACCCTAGGAAACCTTTTTACCAATATGAGTCTTGGAAAAGTTGCTGTTTCCTTCACTCATACAATTAAAGCTTCGGAGCCCTTCTTCTCTGTTCTCCTCTCGGCTATGTTTTTAGGCGAGGTGTGTGTGCCATTTTATGCATTTTTTCTGTTTAACAATTATGGTATTTTCTTCTTAATAATGTGTGGTAAATTGGCATGGATTTCTATTATTACCATTCATTCCAAATAATGTTTGTCTGACTGTTCTCAAGTTTACTTTTTTCTGTACTGACTGGCAATAACAATGCAGTTCCCTACTCTTTGGGTTGTGTCTTCTCTTCTTCCCATCGTTGGTGGAGTGGCATTGGCCTCAATGACTGAGCCCTCTTTTAATTGGTGAGACATTTAGATCCTTCTGTTTCTCGTGTTCTGTGCTTTGTCCATGCTTATATCTGCCTGCCTTTTGAACATTTGTGTAATTGTATTATTCGCCCATTCATTTAATCTTTGCTTTTCGAAAGGTTTTAGGGTTCTATAAATCACTTGTTTGAATGCATATCTTATGCTTTACTACTAGGGCTGGCTTTTGGAGTGCCATGGCATCTAATTTGACCAACCAATCTCGCAATGTTCTTAGCAAAAAGTTTATGATCAAGAAAGAGGTGATTTGTTCCCTTCAGCCTTTTGTAATGTAGGTTTGTTCCTTTTACATGTCAAGTCAGTTTCTGACCTACATATTGCATTTTATATAGGAATCGTTGGACAACATTACTCTCTTCTCTATAATTACAATCATGTCCTTTTTCTTGTTGGCCCCATTTACTCTGTACTCGGAAGGAGTCAAGTTCACACCTGCATACCTGCAATCTGTTGTAAGTAGTTCTGAATAGGAAATCTTTAATTTTTTACTAACTTATCCAGATATTCATTTCTTGTTGGGGGACCTTTTCCATTACTGGATTACATGCTTCAGTTTGAACTTATGACTTTTGAATGTATGATATGAGGACCACATGAGACTATGTTTTTTCCTGGTTCTATGTCAGGGGCTGAATGTCAACCAGGTGTACACTAGGTCTCTTATTGCGGCTCTCTGCTTCCATGCCTATCAACAGGTAGTCCTTGACCGCTGCTGTTAGAGAATCTATTTTTGGTGCACTAGTACATCCGTATGATTTAATTAGTCTGTGGTTTTCTTTTAGTTTTTGTTCGTAAAAGACGATGTCAAAATTCAAATATACACAAGTAAAATAGAATCTTTCTCAAGTTTCACAAACCTGCTGAGTTACTTGATTTAAAAGAAAACTGTACTGTACATGTTTCAGAAAATTAGTCTTATTCCCTAGTCATATTCAGTGCTGTTGAATGCCATGTTGGAATGGTCTGTGGATTTTTTACAAGCCGCCATTGGCAGTCTATGCAGAGCCACATGGTGGAATTATGGCCATAAACATTGATTTGTTTGTAACACTAATTATTGTCATGTTCTAATATAGAATGCTCTTTCAGGTACTTCTAAATGACATCACGACCTATTTCTCTTTTTCTTTTTTTCCGGAATTGCTTTTTATACTCCCATCTCTTTAATGCATTGCTCATGCAAATTTAAAGTGAATTTTGGATTGCTTATTTTCAAAGAACAAGTCATTTTTAGAGGGAGAGAAGCACATGTACTTTAAAATGAAGCATAGAAATGAGAAGTCATTAATGCTATTGCAATAATGTTTGTGCCATATTAGTTGATAAATATCATCGTATTGGGAAAATGTTAAAATTCATAGAGGCTTTTCTTGCAAATTTCTATCATTACGATGATGGTGTACATAATCACAAAAAAGCTAACAAAAGCATTTCTTTTTCCAGGTATCTTACATGATATTGCAAAGAGTATCTCCAGTCACCCATTCTGTTGGTAACTGCGTGAAGCGAGTGGTGGTTATTGTCACATCTGTTCTCTTCTTCCGTACTCCCGTAACAACAATCAATGCTCTTGGTATTACTCCCACCCATTTGATTTTTTTAAACTTTATACATGTGACCCCATTTTTTACTCCGGTTTACTTTTCACAAGTTCTACCCCCCCCCCCAAAAAAAAAACTAGTTTTATTTCTTCATTTTTAGCTGATTCTATTATAGTAGTAACAGGACTGAATCCATCAGAATTATGACGTAATACCATTAAGGGAATATAGCTTGTGAATAGTACAAAGAAAGATGAAGCAATATAAGGCCATTTGTATTTCATAAGTGAGATCCCTTCTCCAGCCTAGAAGAAACTACACTTAATGTGATCAAGAGGCTAACCAATCATGGGGAACTGCCTCCCACCTAGAAGTCATGGAAACATGACCCATGATCATAGGGACATAGGGGTGATCATGGGTGATCACCTATTGTTTCCTAACCTTAGGACCTACTTCAACCCGCCACTTGCAGATTTCAAGCCTCACTTCTAGCTCGGGTTAGTCCAACCCATTTCTCGTGAGCCGTAGTCTCTAACCAAATGTGTGTTTAGGTTGCCTGTATAGCTAAATACAATAGTACCCCCTTCGTCCAAAAAAAGCCTCCTAGTTGGGTTTGAAAGTACAATTATGTGTTTGAAAGTGACGTGGAGGAGTGAGAAATGTTGGGCCACACAAAATTTGCCAAAAATGAAAATATGATTTTTTTTCTAGACGTCCCAATAAAAAAATGGGAGTCGTTTTTTGGGACAGAGTGAGTAAGGTTGTGTTTGCCTGATCTGATCTGATTTTTTGAAGATGTAGTCTGGTCTGATCTGATTGCAGTTATAATTAAATTTGTTTTTGATATGGTCTGATCTGACTATAATAAGGACAAGTAATAAGCAGAAAACTAAGTTGAACGGGACACTGCCTAATATATGACATTTTCATCACGTCTTTGCAGGAACGGGTGTGGCCCTTGCTGGAGTCTTCCTGTATTCGAGGGTTAAACGCATCAAGCCCAAGCCTAAAACAGCTTGAAGAACGGTAATTAATTAATTTTTACTGGGATGAAGCACGGTCATGGTCCTGGTCGCAATTTTCCCGTTTCGCTCCCCTCTCATTCTTCTTCTTTCTTTCTCCATATATAGCTGTAAGAAGTGTCACAGGAAAAAAAAGTTAATAATTGCTTCTATTCAAGTTTCTGCTATAGAGGAAGAGACCCCCTGTTTCTCATCTTCTTATAGATGTAATTTGTCCAGACTTTGAAATGTAGGCTGTAGAATTTGCCATTTTACAATGTTTTCAATTACCATATTAGTATTTTGGATAATTTTGTACTCCCTCCGTCCCAATTTATATTGTCTATTTTGGTTTACTATATCTGACCAAAATTATTTTCAAATTAGTTTTTATGAAAAATGGTGTAGAATATAAAATTAGAAATTACATACTCTCTCCGTTCTAAAAATTTTTTTCTATTTTGACCAAGTATAAAAATAAGGAAGTGTGAAATTGTAGTTGATTTTCAATTTTTCTCCAGATGTGATGAATAAAAGTAAAATATGATGAATAGATTATTAGAGAAAAAATATGATATGATAGGTAGGGTATGAAAAAGTTAGGGCAAAAGTGGTATTTTAATAGAAAATAAAAGTATTTTGTTGGAGGTAAAATAAAAGATGAAGTGTTTTTGAGAACGGACGAGGTATTAAAATACTATATCAAAATATTTATAAAATTAGTGGTTATATGATTATTTTATTTTATCAAATGACTATTGAAAAAAGGGAGAAAATTAATGAAGTTTGACTCTGAGGATGGTAAATACTCCGTATGTAATTTAGAGGGGTGTATTCAATTCAGATTTTAAAAGATTTTAATAGATTATTTAAAATCTATGGATTATATAAAATCAATGAATTGTTTTAAGTCTGTGTAGAATTAGGTAGATTTTGGTGTATTTTTCAACAGGATTTTATAGGATTTTCTATGATTATTTATTATCTACAAATTATTTTTTCTTTATCCTTTTTCATTCATTCTTTCCTTTATCTCCGCCCAAATCTCCTCTCTTTCTTCTTTTTTTTCACAGATCTGTTCTTTTCCTCTTCCTCCCTCCTCCTTCCTTCTTCTTCTCCACCTTCTTTCTCCTGCGTGGCTGCGTCTAATCTCTCAATCTATCTTCTTCTTCTCCCCCCCTCTTTTCTCACTCTTCAATTTTATAGATAATCTACCGGTGTCTCGTGACGGTTCAGAGAACGGCCACCGTCCAAGTGGTCAAAACCTTAGGCCGGCGCCACCGGCCGTCATCCTCAATTTCCAACAAGAGGTGTTGAAGATGGAGGAAAATCCCCCGGTTTCCCGATCTTCCCCCGGTCTTCGGCCTGGTGCCACCGTCGTTCTTGATTCCCGATTCCCAGCGCCACTGTCATCCTCAAAGGGGGAGATTGAGGGAGGGGATGACCGGAGAAGATGAAGAACTATGCCGGAAGAAGAGAAAAAGATCCGTAGATTTCAGCCGACTCAAAATCCCTAGGCTTTTGGTTGGATTTGAAAACCAAATTTCTATTTATACTTTAAGTCTAAAATCCTTCACAATCCATATTTTATAACAATCCTTCAAAATCTATAACTTTTTCAATATCATTAGATTTTGAAAGATTTTTTAAAATCTCTGTTGAATACCTACAGATTTTAAATGATTTTTTAAAATCTCAATTGAATACCTACAGACTTTTAAAATCCAAAAAAATCCTACAGAATCTCTATTCTATACACCCCCCTTAATTTGGGACGGTAAGTGTAATATTACATATTACTACCTCCGTCCCACTCTTTTTGTCCAGTTTTGACTTTTGGAACTGTTCATATAAGAACTTTGACTCATCAAATTCTCTCAATGTGTAAGTCTAAAAATAGTCATGTGTGATCTTGTTTGATTTATCTTAACATATAGATTATTAATATATAATTTTTATAATTTTTTAATATACAAATTACAAGATAAAATGAATTAAAGAAATGCATTGGATGGTGTGCAAAAATGAAAGTGGATAAAAAGAGTGGGGCGGAGGGAGTAACTTTGAACAACAACAACAACAACCCAGTTAAATCCCACAAAAGTAGGGTCTGGGGAGGGTGTGTGTACGCAGACCTTGCCCCTACTCGAAAGTAGAGAGGCTGTTTCCAAAGAGACCCCCGGCTCAACGTCGAAAGTTGCATTGCTTAACTAACTGCTACTTCATTAATTAAAGAAGCACAGACAGTTTAGAGATCCATCCGAGATGATGAAATTTTAACTTTGAACATTTTAAAGTTAAATGTTACGACTAGATAACTTTTATAAAATGGCAAATCTAAAAGGTTATAGTTGCTCTCAAATGGGCACTTGGTTTTTAGGGTACCTAAAAGAACAAATCAAACAACCATGTAAATCAAAACAATGTTCTCTTTTAAGTGTCATTTGACTCCTTTTGGCACATTTAAAACATGAAGGAATGTGTACATCTGGTAAGCAATATTTCCAATTTGCATCAATTTTTTGGATAATTTTGTAAAATTATAGATTAACTAACCTTTATAAAATGAAAATCTAAAGATTGAAGCTTGGTCTATTGAGTACCTAAAAGAACAGATCAAATGAACACATAAATCAAAACGGTGGGAGAGTACCAAGACATTCCAATTGAATCCATGTGTTTGCGAATTGCGATTTAGCAATGACATTGCTATGTCTTGGTTGAGCTTTGCCCTCAAGAATCCAAATATTGTGCTTATTTGATTATAAGTAAAAAATTTAAATATTAAACTTGTACATTTTAAAAAAACTTATACATTTAAAACTTATCATGTACGTAAAAAGTTGTACTCTTTGTCTCAATTAAAGTTGTTCGCGTGTGATAAAATAATATAGTCTTGTGATTTTCTTTTTTTTTGTAAAACTTCTGATTTAGTTTTTAAATAAATAATTTTTCTTTTCATTCAACAAAAAAATCATAGAGCTCAATGAAAAGAAGAATGCATGTGTAATGGTATAAAATGAAACTCCTTTCATCCTACAATTGATTGTTTTTTTTTACTTTAACTTTTCAACAACTTTTGTTTATCTATGTATTTTCATTGATTCTTTCATAAAATAAAATATTCTTATCACGTCATGTTTTTGTAATCTAGTACAAGACACAAGGAGTAATTATGTACTTATAGAATGTATAGTAAATTACGACTTTCGGTAGAAAGAAGAATGTAAAATAGTATAAGAAAGATTGACAAAGGCTTCGTTTGACAATCGAGTATAAAATAACCTAACGTTAGGAACTTCTCTCATGGCTTGAGTAGTAATAAGTCCACTCCCTAGGATTCATGGAGAAATTTATCAAGGTTCGAGTCCTAGCGGAGGCAGAAATATTGGCTCTTTGTGTATCATTAGAATGAAATTAATATGAACATATACTGCCTTGTAATAGAGTCAATAACATTAAAAAACCAAACATTAGAAAAGAGAGATAATCACAAAATCTAGATGAAGAAATGTCAAACCCCGTTTTTTAAATTATATTGGGGCGTGTTTATAAATGGCGAATCCCCAGTCCGTTGAAATCTTTTGAAGGAAAAAATTGATCTTTACACCACTCATAACTGATCTTTACACCACTCATTTTACATGTTATTGGTTTTGTATTAATACTTTACGGTGGAAGGTTTAGCAACGTGGGCGTTTGGTCTAGTGGTATGATTCTCGCTTTGGGTGCGAGAGGTCCCGAGTTCGATTCTCGGAACGCCCCCTCCGTTTTTTAAAATTCAATTGGTATCGAACTGAAAAGTCTCGATTACTTTTTTCCACCAATTCCCTTCCTTTTCTTTTCATTTGATTTCTACATATTGTATCCTTATTATATATGTAAAAGAGGGTTACATGCTTGGAGTGTTGACACGTGTATCTGACATGGAGCCAACGTGTAAATGAATGCCATGTTGGACAGAGCCGACGTGTAAATGAAAAGCAAACGTGTAAAAACATGGAGCCAACGTGTAAATTATCCTTATTCTACAATTTGTTGAAAAGCAAACGACCAACTTGACCAAAAAAACAAATTCTTCTAAAGAGAAATAATACAGCAATTTTAATTAACAATTGAACAAATAAACTAAAAAAACAAAAAAAAAGTAGTGACAACTCCTTGAATAAACGTATGTCATCCTTAAAATAACATAATAAAAAATAAAAACTTAACCTATTCCCATTATAAACATACCAAAACAAATACTCCGTATTTTTTTAAAACAAAATGAAAGCTACAATACCATACCAAAATATTAATAAAACCGTTATTCCCTATTAGAAACCAACCGATATAAAAACGTAACATAACACATCCAACCATTTTAAACACACCATTATAATTAAATAAATATACGCTCAAAAGTTGCATAAGAAAACCAAAACAACACAACAACAACACAACCACAAGAAGGACCACCAACATCTCCTGATAAGTCTATCATACATATTACCACCAACAACACTATGTGTATCCAACTTGGTCTACACATAACATTTCTTATCCTTATACCAAACTACTTTTATTCTTTACTCCACCTCCAACTTTTCCATTCTTCAAAAAAAAAAACACACAACTTTAATCCCCTCTTACGTATAACATTCAAGACCTAAACTCAACCTTCATTGAAAATAATTACATAATTACAAAAATATTCTAAACTTTAATTTACAAAAAAATCATTACGTTACTCTATTTTGGTGTAAAACATTAAACTTCTACAATAAACAAAACTATCCAAACATGTCTACACATAAGTACAATAAACTTAAATTATGCAACCCCTAACATTACTATATTTTGCAGAAATTAGAAGAAGACAAGGATACTTTCACCCATAGTGTAACCCTCTTTTACATATATAATAAGGATACTTTCCCATATACTTAAACAATTGCATCTACAAAAGGCACATTACACCCATGAAACCAAAAAAAGAAATATCCACTATGGAAGATGGATAAAAAAATCCCCATTATAGGCAGCAATGCGACGAAAAACTGTGCAGAACAAGATGCGGCTAAACAGGCAATAGTCCTTCTCAAAGATGCATTTGGATATACAATGAACGCACTCGATTTGTAGACAATAAGTACAATTACACTCCAAATATTGCTCCCAGAAATAATCTTTACCCATTTACATTATAATCTCCATTCAATATTACGCATAACAAATTATTTTGTATATCTACCTAACTCTCTCTGTGTATGTATGTAATCTTTTAATTTCATTACATAATTCCTAATCTTAACCCAATAAAAAAATCAAACAAAATACACAAACCAAAACACACAATACCAAAAACAACATCTAAAATCACAACAATAAAGTAACTATTCAACCACCAACGTCAAATTCCAAAACCCTCAAAAAAAATATACCTCATCAAATTACACAAAACAAAATGATACAATGTACTATTATTACAAAATCTTAAATAACCATAGCGTACACAACCTTTTAACACATGTCCAACCAAAGTACCCAAGAAAATCAAATCATCAACCAAACCATCAATTCTCAAGAATCATCTCAAATCCATAAAACCGAGATCTAATAACAAGCCCGTGCGAAGCACGGGGCAGAAAACTAGTTCTATAGTATTTTAAGCCTTAATATTTCAGAAATACTAGAATCACAAAATATTTCTTATTCAAAATTTTAATTTGCGTATTTAATTTTTACCTTTTAGTCATTAAAAATTATTTTGTTCACTTGGTGAGGTGTATAAAGAATTATTTCAAGAAAACTCAATAGGCAGCGAGAAAAGATGGGGAGAAATCCTTATTGTATTTGAGAAAATTCTTATTGTATTTGAGATATAGATTTCCGGACATTGAAAGTACCAACTACGAAAGTAACACGATACACGATGAGATCCGAAGCAGGGAAAAATACGAGTACATAACATGCTCAAAAAAGATTTGGTTGTGCCTGTTTTTTTTCTATGTTTTTTAGTTTTTTAATTTACTAGTTTCATGTACGAAGTATTTTTTAAGTGAATGTAGATTTTTTTTTTTGGAAATTGAATGTTTAACTAGCTTTTAGTATTAAAATTATATCTTTTATTTACTTAAAAAATTGGCTAGAATACAAACAACTGTTAAAAATAATCAAACTAAAAAAGTTTGATTCTTAAAGAAACAAAGATCATG
The DNA here is from genome assembly GCA_900332095.2 of Cuscuta campestris. Lineage (NCBI taxonomy): Eukaryota > Viridiplantae > Streptophyta > Magnoliopsida > Solanales > Convolvulaceae > Cuscuta > Cuscuta campestris. The sequence goes on from OOIL02005600.1 coordinate 790,561, forward strand.
TTATTATGGCAGCACAGATTAACAAAATTTGTAGTGTCAACATTCAACATATATAGAGAGAAATCTATTAACACTCACTTGCCCAATTAATTTTTCAGGGTCATCAATATAACACTTTGATCATTAATATTTACATTTATACACAAATACATTTTATAAAAATTGATATTTCAAAACTACATTTCAAGAGAAATCTATTGATATTAAATTTATATCATAACAAAGTGTATTTTTTCTACATATTGAGGTCAAAATGTATAAACTTTGACCAAGAAAAACCAAATGAGGAAGAAAATTTTTAAAGCACAATATATACTCTCCTCTCATCATGATTATCTTTACAATTCCTAGTTTTGTACTACCCTTCTTTTCACTTTTTTTTATGTCAAGTCTAAATCACATTTCACTCTATTAGACATAGAAGGATTCATACCAGTTTGGTCACAACCTTTGGGCAAGAGGCCTCTAGCTTCCATCTCCCTGAGCACCTTGCTGGCTACTTCCTCTTTACCACATTCCCATAGCCCATCCCTAATCTCAGACACAACAACCGAGTCGACTCGGAAACCTCTCACCTGCATCTCTTTCAAGACTTGCACCACTCCATCACAGTCGTCGTTCTTGAAGAAGGCAGAAACCAACACGCTCAAAATGCGTTCGTTCGGGTGACAACCTGCCCTCACCATACTCCCAAGGAGTTGGAAGGCGCGATCCGGGTTCTTTCTTGCGCACTGTCCGGTTATCAGGGCAGAGAAGGTAGCCGAATTGGGAACCAGACCTGCCTTGTCAAGTTCTTTCACCAAATGCGCGGCTTTCTTTGTCTTCCCCTCCCTGGAATACCCCAAAATCAACGCATTGTAGGTCAAGATATCAGGTTTCACTCCCCTACTCCACATCTCTTCATAGAGTTGATTACCAACCTCACTTTTGCCCACTCGGCTGTACCCATTGATTAATGTGTTGTAAGTAACAACGGTTGGAGCCACGCCGACCCTCTTCATCTCACCAAAAAGCTTAATTGCCTCGTTCATTTTCCCTTCCTTGCATAGCCCATGGATCAGCGTCCCAAAAGTGACATTATTTGGAGGAATCCCGCTCTTCTCCATTGCGTTCTTGAGCTTCATGGCAGCACCAAGTAGTCCATTGCTACAGTGTCCGGCGATCAGAGTGTTGAACGACACAACGTTGGGCTTCAAATTCATGCTCTCAATTCCTCTAAAAACTTCAATGGCCTTTTCCAGTTTCCCTGATTTACAGAATGCTTCAATGACCATATTCAGAGTATACATGTTGGGCGAGATCTTAGACCTCTGCATTTCCCTGTAAAACCCCAAAGCAATGTCTGCCCTGTTTAACCCACTCAACGAGCTAAGATAAGCATTGCAAGACTCGACAGTGGGAAGAAACCCGTATTCCCTCATGCCGCAAAACACATCCGTGGCATTCCTGAACTTGTTCATGTGCGCGTAGGTTTTAAACAAGGAATCGAAAACCCTAGGGGAAGAATCACACATCCTGTACGTATGAAGAACTGAATCGAAGAGCTTTCCGGGCAGACCAACATCTGAAGGGGCTGATTCTAGAAACTTCCTCACAACTGATTCCGCGGACTTAAACTTCTTGTTCTTGGTAAGGACATGGAGAACGATCGACCGGGACTCTAGGGTTTGCAAATTGGGGGCTTTGAGGTCTTCTACCCAATTGAAGAACTCGAGGGAGAGCACGTAATCCTTCTGGGATTTCAGCAGAACGTGCTTCACTCTGAAAGGGGTAAGCATGGGTGCTAACGATTCGAGGTTTTTCCAGTCGGAGTGGGTGAGGTGACTGTGACAGACATTGACGAAATCCAGGTCTTGTCCTTTCGGATCCTGGATCGTTCTGTGCGGGAGCGGAATCGGAATCCGGTTTATCTGCTTTGTGCCAATTCCCTGCAAATGTGAGTGGAGTTTTATTCTGTTTGAAACTACTAATCTTCATAGAAAGAAAGAATGTTCCTAAGAAGATGCATAAACAGTAATGGATCACTAAATATGGCCAAGAAGTTAGTTTCCATGGAAAGGGAAGCACAAATTCAATGTAAACATTACGTCGAACATTTCATCTGCACCAATCACTCTGTTCTTTGCTCTAAGAACAGGATCTGGAGTTTCTACAACTCTCAGAGGTCCCTGAGGATACAGATCATCCGCTAACCACGAAAAAAATTCAAAAACGAAAAAACAAAACAAATTCAAACGAATTATTTTGGGCAATAAAGAGTAAAGTTGGGGGAATCGTTTACTTACGAGATGCAAATTCATCGTTGCTGGATTTAGAAGCCAATCGTCGCCGGGGAGGTTTATGGAGGCTTAGGGAATGACGGAGACAGCTAGTAGACGGGAACCGGTGGAAACCGCTGTGGCTGCCGGGTTGCAGAGAAAACTGGCGAGCCAACAAGGACGAAAGAGTATATGCCATCAACAAGGACGAAAGAGTAACTGCACGGATTGTGATGGTTTGGGTTTTAAGTTGTCCCAAGTTTTGTGTCGTTATACATAAACGGTTCGGAACGGTTCGGATTACAATCTTATCCCGGTTTGTCCCATAAAATTCAGGATCGGAATAAAACGGGACGGATTCGGGTCGTCCTATTTTGTCCTAAATCGCAAGTATAAGAAGGGGAGAGGGTGAAATTTCATTCAAAAAAAGAAATATGTAGCCATCCAACAAAAAACAATGAGTGGAATGGGTCCAAATAAATTTCATGCCTATGAAGTTAACTTAATTAAATAACTAATTAATTAAAGAATAAGTGTATTTGGATTTTGAACTAGAATTAGTATTATATATTAGTAGAGTATATGAAACGGGACAAACGGGACGGATCGGTATAAATTTTAGTTGTCCCGCTCATGTCCCATTTGATATTGGGACGGAATGAGTTCAGGATAAAAAAATGTGTCCCAATATATCGGTACAATTACAAAACGGATCCGGGATTTTTCGGAACGGTCCAACGGGAACGGATTTCACGCCCACCCCTAACCACGCCCAGCAGAGAACAAGATTTTTATCCAACACAAAAATAATTGTGACATTTTGAAATAAGTGTCCAGAGTTCGCTTTACTTTTTAGTATTATACGGAGTACTTGGTATGTTGATACTCCCTCCGTTCGGAAATAATCTTCCCGGTTCTCCTTTTTCCTCGTCCGGTCTTCCCATTTCTAATTTTACCCACAATCCTTCCAAAAATACCCTTCTCATTTAATTTTCATTTACTCCCTCTACCAATCCCACTTCCCCACACCTGCACGCATTACTCTCTCTCTCTCTAACTCCCCACCTCCCACCCAATTACACTCATTCACTCATCTCTGATCTTCTAGATCTTATCTTCTTCATCTCTTCGAAATCCATTGCTCTCTCTCTAGATCTACATCTCTTTCATCAGCATGACCTCTTCATCTACCTCATTAGAGGAATCGCATGAATTATTTTATGAATCTTATATTTTTGAAACGGAATTTGAAGATGGTGGAGGTGAAGATTTTGAGGTGATTGCCGAGGATATTATCCCTGACGACAAGGAGGAGAACGAGGTCATTGTCATCGACAGCGACGACGATGGTTCCGATGTTGCCCCGGTCAGAGAGATGGAGGTAATCGACCTTACCTCGGATGAAGATGATGTTTTTGATCTTGGTAGCGATGAGGCTGAGTTCCTGGGAGACAGTGATAGTGATGATTCCGGTGATACTTCTCCGGTGATCTGCTCACACATGCACCTCCACATAGATATGCTTAACATCTTACTACCTACTCCAGATCCAAACTTTTGGGCTTCAACGTACAAGTAGGGGAGTGACTTTCACCTCCTTTCACTTTACATATTTCTTGGCTTGAGTATGAATTTAATTCCTGCCAGTGTGAACTTTGTTGATACATTGCTGTGATAATTGAAATTTCTTATCTGCTCTGTATGCTACTGTTATGGGATTGCTACCTGTATGAATTGTGTTGGATCAGATTTCTATGAAAACTGCAATTTATTTTGCATAGTCTGAGAATAATGAAGACACTGTGATGAACATTTAACCTTAAGGGGATGTTTCTGAGTGTATATTTCTGTTACACATATATGCTTTTAGTAATAATGGCATTGGGTAATGTGAATGTGGCCAAATTCTGTGAAGACTGCAATGTCTTTTGCACTGTCTGAGAAAAAAACCTACTATGATGAGCATTAAACCCTTAAGGGATGTTTCTGAGTGGTTAAATTCATACATCAGCAATGATGAAGTGGGCTTAGTTTTGAGAAATATATGCTGGCTATTGTATTTCATTGAGCATTGGAACATTTAGAGCAGGTAGTGTGTTGTTGCCTTAATGTGAGTACATACATATGGCAGGACATTACATGGTGCAAAATCCAAAATTCAAAAATCAAAATCCAACAAACTACCACTAACAACAATCAAAAGCCAAAAAACTGAATGTGGTAACCATTTCAAAACCCCCACATGCACTGCCACTGCACTTAAACAAACCTGGAATCAGTTCAGTTCTGAAGATAGGTGCTCCTCTCCCTCTTCAGTATTGAACTGAACCATTTCTTCATGTGTAATTTCATTCTGTTCACCCAGCAGTCTACTTGTCTTCTCAATTAAAACGGGATCAATGTTCAAGCAAGTAGGTAGTGTCCCTGCCCTGGCCATTCTGTCCTTACCCATATGTGGCAATCTATAGTTATTGCCTCCTTCATGCTCCATTACTTTAGTCAATACTTGCTGGTAAGTCAACCATACATTATTTAGAGTTTCTGGAGTTAGAGCATTGTAGGCTCCCTCCACAGCCTCTAACAACTGTCCCACACTGGTTGAAGCATACTTCTCTTTTAAAGACTGGATGGCTCTGAAAAAACCAAGGTCCAGTACATTTAAATCTGGGGAGTTGGGGGGTTGGTTGCCTAGACTGATGTGAAAACCATTACTGTTACCTGCAGCATGCAACAAAGTCTGAGTCTAGTCCTTGAATGTGTGGCCTTGCATTATCTTGTTGAATGTGTATGTCTTTAGATAATTGTGCAGGCCACTTTTCTTGGATAGCTGGAATCACCTTGTTGATTAGCATGTCTTTTGTAACTTGTTTGGTAACACTGGTGATTGGTTTCACCAGTGTTACCAAACACTGGAATAATGGAGTATTATTAGTTTATACGGAATAATGGAGTATGTCTTATTTTTTAGATAAAAATAAAAAGATCTTATACTCCCTATGTCCTAAAATATTTGTCACACTTGCTTTTTCAGCAGTCGCGGGAATTTTTGTTTATTTCTATGTTTTCATTAGTTATTTGATAAAATAAAATATTCTTGACACCTCTTATTTCGAAGAACTTTTCATGTAGTTTTTTGATATGTAAATTTTATTTTTTATTTCTATACCAATATATAAATTAAATAAAATGAATTGAAAAAACTTAATATTTTGCCTCAGGAATACAAGTGTGGCAAATAAGAGTTTTGTTTTATCTCTGTATGTGTTTTACTCTTATTTTGGTTTTTCACTCTGACACCATCACACTGAATAAAAAAGATTAGAATTTGTAGATTAGATTTTTTTTTCCGTTTTGGTCTTTTTTTAATATATACGGAGTGTATGAGTGTGTATTATGTTCGGCCCATGACGAATGGGTACGTTACATGGGTGGCGCACTCAGCTCATAATGCACGCTCAGCCGGGCATGAGGCGAGTGGGAGGGCCGCGCCCAAACATCACGCTCGGTTTTTTTTTGCGCCGTCAGCATCTAAGATATTGTGCTTTGGATCTGGTAGTCAACTTCTGGGGAGTCATTGCAAGGTCAGCGGTCAAGAGCTAAGGACGTCATAAGAGGACAACGTATTATCGCATGGTCAACGAGATAAGTGTTATTAGAAAGTCATGTTTAGAAAATGATACTCCCTCTGTCCCTTAGTGTTTGTCCACTTTCATTTTTACACACCATCCAATGCACTTCTTTAATCCATTTTATCTTGTAATTTGTATATTAAAAAATTATAAAAATTATATATTAATAATCTATATGTTAAGACGAATCAAACAAGATCACACATGATTATTTTTAGGCTTACACATTGAGAAAATTTGATAAGTCAAAGTGCTTAGATGAACAGTTCCAAAAGTCAAAAGTGGAAAAACACTCAGGGACGGATCAAGTATATCATAAAGAAAGGCCTAATAGCGTTGGTACCCCTCGTGGTTTGTAAAACAGGCACCAATACCCCTTCTATTTTCAAAACTCATTTCTAAAGTCCTTGTGGTTTTAAAAAGCTGCACCCATGTCCCCTCTGATCAATTTCTGGCCATTTTTCCGGCGAAGAGGGGGGCATTGGCGCATATTTTTTAAACCATAGGGGTATCAGTGCTGATTATTATTTCTCGTAATTTTTTCCCATTTTTTCCTTTTTTTGTTTCATTTATTAATAAAGGTTTTTAAAAATATTTTTATAATGTTCTTAAAATTTAAAGTTATTTTTGTTTGAAAAAATTAACATATAATGCATATGTACGTCTTAAATTAACAAACTTTTTTCTGAATAAAAAGCAATTTTTTTTAGAACTTCAAAAAAATGAGGAATAAAATAAGAAACAAAATAATATAAAAATAAAAATGAATATACTTTTCGGACATCTCAATTCTAAGGACTTTTTTGGGCGTGTCCAAATTTTTTTTGTACAAGACTTTTTTTCCATATTTTAATTTTTTTCATTTCGATTTTCTATATTTTATTTTTTTTATTCTGGGTTTTTTTTAACTTTCCAAAAAATTATTCTAAGTAACAAAAAGTGAAAATGTTTAATTTGAGATAGATGTAATATATGTTAATTTTTTATTTCTATTTTTATTTCAAACACAAAGAATTTTAAAATATTTGAAACATTATAAAAAATTGAAAATATATCTTAAAAAATCTAGGAAAAGGAAAAAGAGATAGAAAATATTAAAAAAAAAGGGAAGAATAATAAACGAAAATAAGAAATGAGCAAGAATGCCCCCAATGGTTTAGAAATTATGCGTCAATGCCACCTCTTCGCCGGAAAATGGCCGAAAAATGATCAGAGGGGGTGTGGGTGCAATGTTTTGAAACCACGGGAACTTTAAAAATAAATTTTGAAAACAGAAGGGGTATTGGTGCCAATTTTTCAAACTACAAAGGGCGTTAGAGCTATTTAGCCCATAAAGAAAAGATAAATGTAACTAATGAGGCCTGTGGGACGGGACCTAGAATAGTTGGACTTTGGCTCCAGGATTGTATAAATAGACCTAGAGGTGGCAATCGGATCAACCGGATCGGTTTCGGGTTGGATTTTTTCAGTTCGGATATCTTTCGGTTATATGTTATAATCGGTTCGGTTCGGATCGGTTAAATTCCGGTTCGGATTTGATTTCGGTTCTATACATTTTTCGGTTCGATTTGGTTTCGAGTCGGTTCAGATACGGTTCGGTTATAAATCGGTTCGGATAGATTTCGGTTCGGATACAATTTGAGTCGGATATATTTCGGTTTCGGGTCTAGTTCGGTTCGGATATATTTCGGTTTCGGATCAAATATATTTTGGATATATATTATTTTCTAATTTTCCCCTTTTGACTTTTTAGTCATATTTTACAAAGTTGGACTACAAATTATGAAAACATATATATTTAATTATGATATAAATTTAATATAATTAAATTGATTTTAAAATTTAGTTTTGAAATATAAAAATTTTCTCACATCTACTAATATACTTATATGTATATAAATGAAAGGATAAAAGATAAATTCAAATAGTCTTATGTTCCATTTGAATAGAATTTTGTAAAAATTGAGGAAAATTGGGTGAAATTAAGTGAATTTTATTCAATTGAGTGCAAAATTTGTAAATTGTTGAGTATATTTGGTTGAAAATAGAGAAAATTAAATTTAATAGAGCCAAATATAATTAATTTTACACCTAAATGTAATGGTGTAGATCAAATTTGAAAATGATAACAGTAAAGGCTGCCGCTAGAGAGTCTTTTCAAAATGCTAACACTAACATTTAATTTTATTGACTAATATTGAGTGAATTGGTTTGAAACTAATCAAATTAACTCTCAAATCAATAAAATTTATTGTAATGATATGAAATTATGATAAAATCTAATTATTCCATACAATTCATCATATATATATTCCTTTCGTCCCAAAAAGAATATCACACTTCACTATTTAAAAATTACGGAAATTTTATTTGTTTGTGCGTTATCATTTATATGTATAACTTATCTTTAATTTTACATATAATAAATTTAAGACATAAAAATTTGTACTTTTTTTCAAGAAGATAATCCATTTTATGAGGGAATGAGCAAGTAATGTAACTAGTTCAAATGGTAAAATAAAAGTAAAAATTTAAAAATATAATTTGCTTATTGAAAGGTAACATAGTTCTGAATTTATCGATTTTAGTTCTAATCGAGTTAGGATATTACCGGTTTCAGATCTAATCGGTTTTGGATTTTATCGGTTTCGGGTATTATCGGGTCCGGATCTAATCGGTTTCGGGTTTAATCGGTTCGGATATTATCGGTTTCGGATCTAATCGGTTTCGGATTTAAATCGGATATGAATTATTTAATTCGGTTTCGGTTCGGTTCGGATCATTTCGAGTTTTTGGTTATAGATCGGATCTTCATTTTTCGGATCATTCCGGTTTCGGTTTCGGATATTTCGGTTCGGGTAATCGGTTCCGGTTCTGTTTTGGCAGGTCTAAATAGACCCCTTGTCTCACAAAGGGGGTAACCGAATTGTATAAAATACATACATCAAGCTTTCTCTCTCTACTAGTTCTACTACCCCCATCATTGGAATAATCAATCACTTCTATATTGTGGGTTTACTTAAAATCCAAAAACACCCAAAATAAGTATAAACATAGAAAAAGTGTCAAAATATAAGCTTCATGCTTTTATATCCAAAATGAGAGTTTGTAGTGTACTAATATGACACTTTATATGTACATTTTATAATATTTTTTTGGTAATGTTTATAGTCACGATTGACACTGTAAATCCATTCTAACTCCTATTTCGAAAATAAAAACATAAAATTCATATTTTTGAATGTTTTTAGTATATTACTCTTACTTTAATTTAGATTTTTTTCAAATCCAAAGTATACTATGAGGGTGTTTCTCTACGCTAGAATTTATTATTTTATTGCTGATAAACAACTTTTAACTTATAAATTGCTTATAAGTTAAATATTTTTCATAGAAGTAAAATGATTTAAATGAAAAAAATTAACTTGGAAATATTCAATCCATAAATAGTGAGAAATAGTTTGTAAATAATATGGTCAAAGCGCAATTTCATAAAAATTAGCATTAAAATAAATACGTAAATCCTACTTAGCTTATTTTTTTATGACCTACTAGCAACTTATAACTTAGCTTATAAATATAGAAAAAAATATCATCAATCCTTTATATATATTATTTGAGACTCGGGCTCACAGAATGTTGACATGTGGCGGGTCTACTTGGCAAGTTTTTTATGAGTCATCCGCCACCTTTGAAGAGTTTAATGACTTGGCACTTTTATATTAAAATATAGAAAGATCCAATTCTAATTAATATGCCTAATATATACGGAGTACCTTATACGGCGACTAGAATATAATTACGAAGTAGAAAAATAAGAAGATAATTAGGATGAGTAATTTTTAAGTACTGATAATATATGTTTAATTTATTTTTATGTAAATTAATATTTCCATTGAATAATAATAATAATAATACATTTAAGTTAGAACAAATTGAAAAGGTTAAAAAGGAGAAAGACTATTATAGACGTAAAGTATAAAAAAGTATCAAAATTACTTATTTTGACTTCTACCTCAATACTTCTCCCTTCTAACTATTATTGTCATTTGACTTTACTTTCATCTTTTTTTATTGTGTATTCTAACGTCTAACATTTGATAATTTTAAAAAAAATTAAAATTTTGATTCTAGGCATTTTTTAACTGAGAAAATTATAATATCCAAAGTGGACACTTAATCATATTGTTTAATAGAGAGAGAATCGTGAGTATTTCTTTGGTGCACCTTGAGTGCGTATCATTTTTGTGGACCTTCTCACATAAAATATATTTTT
>OOIL02005600.1:805948-825945 GCA_900332095.2 Cuscuta campestris
AAGTGATTTTTGCCACTTCCTTCCAATTTTACCAAAGCTTCGAGAGAGAAAACTATAGGTGCTACAGTGATTTCCCCAAAATAGAGGTTGTATTGTAAAGTTTTTACGTTGAGCAAGAATAAGATATTGCATTCATCTATGTCCTCTTACCTAGATAGGGATACACAAGCTTTTTCTGATTAGATAATCAAAATTGGAGATGGAAAGCTTGGTCAAGTGATTGGTGGAATTGCTAACGTTAAAATTCTGACTGGATTCTTGATTCTTGACATAAGCTATCCTCCCAAGAGTATAGTACTAGAATTCACTTATCTGAAGTTATTGGAGAATATGAAAAAATATTCCTTTTTTAGGATTAGGCACCATTAGCATCCACTCTCGAAATTGTTGAAATGATAAATGAGTTTGTCTTATTCCTCATTCTCAGTGATGAAAAAGGAGTAATTGAGTTATGATTCTTAATGGCAAGCAGATGCCAATGTAGGTGTTAATGCTTATTGGATAACATTTGAATTTTTGAATGAAATCAAATGTCCTGATGTTCGGGGATCCCAAACAAATTCAAAAAATAGTTTTGAAAAAAAGTGTACTGATTATGTTATTTGGATTGTATAATGGTACAAGATTAATTGTTGAAGAGGTACAAAAAAATGTTAACCGTGCAATCGTGGTTTCGAGAAACTGAGACGGGAAAAAGGTTTACATACCTCGAATAAATTTGGTACCACATGATCCAAGGCTACCCCCTAAAGTTTCAAAAAAGACAATTTCCAATAGTTTCCACGAGTGAAGAAAAATACATAATTAAAAATGTTTATTTTAGATGACAATAGGAACTCTTGCAACCATACCAAAAATGTTGCATACTCTGAAGTGTTTCAAAAAATTTGGATTTTACTAAGTCGTTGTGTTGTATATACTTTCAATTCTTCAAATATTATTTATTCTATTTTGATGTTGATGTATATATAGTATTAAAAATCATGTAAGAAATTTATTTAATTTAATCCACAAAAAATAATACATGAAAAAAAGAATTGAAAATTTTTTTGTTCAGCCCGTGCATGGCACGGGTCAAAATACTAGTTAACTTAGCTTATAAACTATTTTTATCCACTTATAAGCAAAGAGAAATACTTTGAACACTAATCGTAATTAATTAACATGCCCGGAAATCCATCAATATAACATATTGTCAAATCGTCAAAAAAAGTTGCGTTACAATAAATAGGTCAACATAATTATTCTGTATCACCCTTTTAAAAGGTAGTCATGCATATATATAGAGTATGCCATGCATAGACTTTCTTTGCATGTATACATTAAAATAAATAAATAAATAAATAAATAAATAAATAAATAACTAGACCTTTAAATTTTCATAATCTTTTTTTATCTATATCTATATATATAAACTCTCATTTTTTCTCAGTTTTTGACGTGGCAGTCTTCATTGGTTTTAGCTGGGTCAAGTTTTTTTTTTCTTTTTTTGCTTTTCCCCCCAAAAAAATCCTTTAATGGTTTATATTATGTTTTTTAAATAAAATATATTAATATGTTTTAAACCAATATTAAATAATTGAATTAAGTGTTTAATTTATGTATGAGTATATATATTAATAATGAAATTTAATTAGAGATTGACATGATGAGAAATCATGTCCATCAAATCAAGCTCCTTTGGTTCACCACCAAACATGAGTTGAGGCATATGATCACCATATCCCATCTCCTCCATGTAGCTCTCATCCAACATTAGAGGCCCATCTGGAATGTCTTCAATGAAAGACTCAATTCCACTTCCCCCAAGAAACTTCTCATCCAATGCAAAGCTATAATCCGGGGTTAAATGGTCCGCAGTGCCGTTGCAGTGTCCCACTGGTCCCACCTTCACTGGAGGCAATGCAGTCGTCGTGGTCGACCCGTCAACGCTGGTTGACGGGTTTTTCCTCCTGGCACCGGTGCTTGCTCCATTTTTCTCCGCATTTAGGATTGTCTTGATGTAGTTCTGCATGCACGAGTGATGATTAGATGACCTGATCAAATTGCAGTCCGGGCTAAATTTTGGGATGTGTTAAAACGCTATATTATGAGAATTTTCTAGGTTCGAATTTGGTTCGGCCCGTACAGCAGGCCTAACATTTGAAACTCAAGCCCGACATGTACTGATACCCGCGGGCTTCGGACCGGCACAGTCCACGTGAGCAACAACTTTTAAACAATTTAAAAATGATTTTTTAAATAAAGTAATGCATTAGTTTATTAGATGTTTGATGTAGTAACAATAATGAGTATATCAAAGAAAGACTAATACGGAGTGTATAAAATGTATTTTGTTTGATAATTTACTACAGAGTATTATTTATTAGAATATCATTATCAATGTATGATATAGCGTAAATAATATGCGGTAATAGTGCTGCATTCTTTTAATTTTTAGTAGTCTATTCATTTTATTAAATATATTAATAATTCTCTCTTTTTCTCTATAAAAGTATACATGTGTGTTTATAAAAATTTAAAATAGTATTGTTATTTTTATTATTTTAAGCATTATTTTTTTATTTTTATTTTATTATACTTATAATAATAAATATTATTATTCATTCCGACCATGCCGGGCTGTGGGCTTGAGCAAAAACTTCGAGCCCGACCCCAAAATATTACCCCATCCGATCCAAAAAACTCTTTCCGTTTTAATTTTTTTTAGTCAAATAATGACACATTTTGACCACAAGTTACAAAAAAGTACTCTGTTTTACTCCGTAACCCGCAATTTTTAATCAAATTGGGGACGGAGGGAGTATATTAAATTATAATACTTCCTCTGTCCCAAATTATTTGTCACATTTGCTTTTTTAATAGTCGCGTGAACTTTTATTTTTTTCTACATTTTCATTGGTTATTTGATAAAATAAAATATTCTTGATACCTCTTATTTCGAAGAACTTTTCATGTATTTTTTGATATGTAATTTTTATTTTTTATTTCTTTACTAATATGTAAATAAAATAAATTGAAAAAACTTGATATTTTGCCTCGGTAATAGAAATGTGACAAATAATTTGGGACGGAGGGAGTATAAATTATAAATTATATTGAATTATAATATAAATTCAAGAGTAAATTCCATAATTGGTCCATTATAACAGGGGGGTTTCCATATTTAGTCCTCTATTATCACATATTACACCCGTAGTCTTTTTTTAAGGGTGCCTTTCCATAAATGATCCTTTTTTTGATCTTCTGCCAAGTTGGTGTTAATTTAAAGGCTAAAAGCATAATTTGACATCAACAATATGTCTAGTGACGTGTTCTGATATTGGTTAAGCGAATAACACAAAAATAATGACTATGATTGTGGACTAGAATTCAGACGAAAAACCACATTTGTAGACTATGGTTGTAGTAGAAAGCGACTGTAATTCACAAACGACGCAAATGAAACAACCTTTGTAATTGTGTATGACAAAAAAGATATATTATCATTGTGAAATTATACTTTTAGCCCTCAAATTAACAAAAATATGATTGAAGATAAAAAAAGACTATTTGTAGAAAGATACCCATAAATGAAGGACTACTGAGACAATATTTGATAATAGAGGACTAAATAGGGAAGCTCCTTGTTATAAAGGACCAATTATGGAATTTACTCTAAATTCAATATAGGGCCTGTTTGGGAATAGCGATAGAGATTAGCGTTAGCGTTTCGAAAAAGCTATCTACAGGCAACGTTTAGCGTTAGCATTTTCAAAGTAATCTGCACCGTTAAAATTTTATCTAAAACATTCACGCTAATCTCTAACGTCATTCTCAAACAGGTCAATAATTGGGTTGGAAAAGGAAACTTTAGTTGGGGGAGAGGAGATGGAGGAGGAGTATTGAATTTGGAGTACCTGCAAAAGGGAGCTAGGGCGGGGCCATTTGGTGCGGCATTTGCGGCGGGAGAACTGGCGGCGCTTGGTGGCGTTCCAGTGGTTCTTAATGGAGTTTTCCGTTCTCCCGGGGAGGCGTTTCGCTATCTCCGCCCACTTGTTCCCAACCTCCACGTGTGCTTTTATCAGTATCTCGTCTTCCTCCTCGCTCCATACGTCCTTCTACATTTTTTTCACATTTCAAAAAAGGAAAAAAAACCCAATGAATATATGTAATGATTCATAAATAAATACTCAAAAATGAATTTCATGATATTAATTTAGTTGCATTATTATATACTACCTCCGTCCACTCTCTTTGTCTACTTTTGATTTTTGGAACTGTTCATCTAAGCACTTTGACTCATCAAATTCTCTTAATGTGTAAGCCTAAATATAGTCATGTGTGATCTTGTTTGATTTGTCTTAACATATAGATTATTAATATATAATTTCTATAATTTTTTAATATACAAATTATAAGATAAAATGGATTAAAGAAGTGTATTGGATGGTGTGCCAAAAGGTAAGTGGACAAAGAGAGTGGGACGGAGGGAGTAATACACAAAAAATAATATTCTCTGTCTCACAAACCCTTTCTGGTTTTGATTTTTAAAGAATTTAAGGGGAGTATATTTTGGTGTTGAGTTTCCAAAAATACCCTCGAACGTGATGAGTAAAAGTAGGAAGTTGTGAATAGATTAATAGTGAAAAAATGTGAAGTGATAGATATGTTAAGAATTGATAGGAGTAAAAATAACTTTTTAATAAAAATGAGAAAAACATTTTGGGACAGTTGAAAAAAGAAATTAAAGAAGAAAGTTTTGTAGGACGGAGGAGTAAAATAAATCATGATTATTGTCTGTGTTATTTTACTTATGACATGTTTGAAAATAGCGTTAGAGATTAACATTTTGAAAAGATTACAATGAACATCGTTTAGCATTAGTGTTTCAAAGTCAATCTGCACGTACTGTTAAAATTTTATCCAAAATCTTAACGTTAATCAAAAATACTATTTCCAAACCAGCCCTTATTCAGTCAACTAACCAACTTAGAATCGTGACTATAGTCAAACATTGTCACTACTTTCAAACAAAATCTAAATAACGTTCTAGATTTTGAGTGAGGCACATTTATAGAGAAACTTGTAAACTTTATCTGAATTAAATGAAGGAATGTTGTTTCAAAATAAGTCTATTGGTATTTAGTTTATATTAAAATTTAATGTATTTTTTTTGTAATTTGTGTTTGAAATTTAAAAATATTGACCACAAAAGTCATCAAAATGAGAAAAAAGAATGGGACAAGGGAGTATAAAGCTAGGATATATTTTTTGGCAATTTCATAGGAGGTATCATTTTACTCATATTTAGGGAGTTCTAATTGAATTGAAAAAATGGTCTTAAGTGAATTCATAGGTAGTGAAATAATTTTTTTAAGTATTTAATACTCCATATATATTAATAACAACAACAGCCATAATAACAATAATAATAAAATAATACCTTTAAGAAAACAATATTCTTATTTTTTATTTTGACTATTTATAGTTGTATTTAAATATTTAATAATAATAATAATATTGTTGTATACGGAGTAATATTTAAGCAATTATAAAAATAATATTATTTTTTTATTTTTGTTGTTATATTTATAATTACTATTATTACTATTACTATTATTATTATTATTATTATTATTATTATTATTAACTATGCATAGTGTTTGGAATGCCAATTACAAAAACAAAAACAAATTAATATTAATGTTTACGTTATACAAACATATACAAAGTATTAATATTAATTAGTATTATTATTAATATTGTTGAAAAGAATGTAATTGAACTGAATTTATTGGTACTAAATTGAATTAATAATATTGAACTAACCTAAAATTGAGTGCTATTGAACTGCCCCTTAATTTCTCCCTATTAAGAAAGTAAATTGCATGATGCTTATTTAAAAAAATTATTTAATTGAAATTTATTCAAAATAAAGATTAAAATAATATTTTGTGCAAAATTCTTAGGGCTAAATAGAGGCATTTTATACGAATTTGAAATCCGTGCATTGTAATTGTGAGATTTTACTGGGTATATTGTTCATGTTCGATAGTAGATGACGTACATTACCTTTGACGAATATGCCAAATGAAGAATATATTCTATCAAAAAATCTCCAAATAGGGAATGTAGTGTTGTAAAAATAGTAATTAATAGTGTTGGGAAAAAAATCATAATAGTGAGCAAAAATAGTAAAAAAGTAAATAAATAAATAGTAGAAAATATGTAGTAATTAATTACTTTGATATTTGGCCTCAAATGGTTGTGCCATCTCTCCCTGCACTGCTTCCCTATCCTCCCTTTCAGCAATTGAGCAATGTGTGACCATTTCCTAACTCCATGCTTCTCCACCAGCTGGATCAATATTCTTCATAAAATAAATAATTAACAATTAAAATGGAAACCATTATATACAAATTGTACTATTCAAAATCAAAAAATTAATCTAATAAAATTAATATACCTATGAAAAGGGAAAAAAATTTTAAAAAAAATTGCAAGAAAATTAAAATATTAATTAATGAATACTCCGTATATTTTTCCTGTAATTTGTATTAAAAAATAGGAGGTTTTTTTTTGGGATAGAAAGTAATAAATTCATTCATTAATGTTTATGATGAACATAAATGAAATAAATTAAGTTGATTTTTTGAAATTTTATGTTCATAGATTTTGAATGAATTGTATGATCCTTTTTAGTACAAGATAGATTGAAATTAAAAGAATAATTCCATCATATATTATTTGTCTGAATTTGATAAGAAAAGAGAAGATCTATTATTAGGTTATTTGAGACACTTTAGGGCATTGATGATGTCATGCCATGTCTTACCTGTCTTCTTCCACACTCCATTGTCCCTTGGATGATGTTCCCTTCTTCCTCCCTTTGGCATGTTTTTTCATGGAAGAAGACGAAGACGACGACGAAGACGACACACCGTTATTACTGCTACAATTCCTCTTTCTGAGCCTCGCCTCTCTGCGGAACCCTATTTCCGCAGAGACGCACGAGCCCTCGTCAGGGACTTCGACAGTAGCCGCCTTCGGAGACTGTTTCGGGCCCTGACCGAAGGTCAGAGAATTAGGGTTTCCGGGCAGTGAGGGCTCGAAGAAACCGAGGTTGTTGTAGCCGTGAGAAGACGGCGACGGCGACGAGTTGTCGCGATTCGAGAAGGGGTCGAAAGGGTCTCCGAAGGTGAGATCCGGGCAGAAGGCGGAGACCGGGGTGGGGCCCACGAGCGAGGCGAAGTGGTCGTGGTCGAACGGTAGGGGCAAGTCTTGGAAGCTGTACCCACTGCCCTTGGATTCTTCGGTGTGGAAAACATCATCAAATTCTGACTTGAAGTAGTTGCTTGGAAGAGAATAGGGCTGGAGGGCATTAGTGTCAAACTCCTCCATTGTTTGAGACTTGTACAAACTGTTTGATGAAATGATGGTTTACATATATAGATGAGAAAGAAGAAGAAGAAGATTATGAAAGAAAACAATGGTATTATATGATTTATGCATAGCTTGGTAGCTTAGTAATGGTATATAGGGAGCATTTATTACATATTTAATTTATGGACTCATCGTAGCCGTCGAGTCACAGATTCGATCCGACGACGACAATGCAGGTTTGCGTGCGTTGGGCGTTCTTCGAAAATACGTGTACTTGACTTAGTGTGCGTATACTAATAATTCGTTTTGGTCGCGTCGATCGGTCGAATATTAAAATGTAATTAGTTAGTGTTTTGGCCGGATTATTTTTAAAAATAATACAGATTAATTATGAAAACGTTAGAGATCGATAAACGTTGTCTTGAGATAATTTCAAAAGACTATAGTTGTTCCCAAATAAGTAAACATCATATTTGAATATATAAATAGAAAACAATAGATGGAGCTGTGTAAGAAATAAAACTTGCAAAATCAATTTCGAATATTCGTCCAGTTTGACTCTTTTTTAACCAAATTGAATGACTTTTTGTCAACAATAAAATAAAAATTATGTCACATATTATGATATTAATACAATGAAATTAAACAATTTGTCATTTTTTACAAAATAAATATAATAAAATTATTTTGATATTAATATACAATATAATTTTGTATAACTAATGATCAAAGTCTGCTCAATTTAATTTCAAAATTAAAAATCACACTGAACATTGAGTAAGATATTACAAACTTAGCTTGACTACTCTAAGTGGTCAATATTTGCATTAAGTGGGTCAAATTGATTAGCATTATTAAGTAGGTAAAAGCGATAATAAACAAGATTGAAAATAGTCAAGGACTTAAACTATACCCAAATTGACTTGACTAGCATTTACCCATCATATTAACTGTCATAAAATTAATCACAATTCTTTTTATACAACATATTAATAGTTGTACTTCAACTTATTGTACACTTTTTTTTTTGACAAACTTCATTCTTTTTTTTAAAAAAATAATTCGTCGATCACATTTTTAGAATTTTAAAAATGCTAAAATTAAATGCTAACACGATAGCTAGACGTACATATCATATACTCCCTACGTCCCTGAGTGTTTGTCCACTTTCATTTTTGCACACCATTCAATGCACTTCTTTAATCCATTTTATCTTGTAATTTGTATATTAAAAAATAAAAATTATATATTAATAATCTATATGTTAAGACGAATCAAACAAGATCACACATGACTATTTTTAGGCTTACACATTGAGAGAATTTGATAAGTCAAAGTGCTTAGATGAACCGTTCCAAAAGTCAAAAGTGGACAAAAACTCAGGGACGGACCAAGTATGTATTTTGTAAACAATTTTTGGTCAATTAATTATATTAAAAAATACCCATGCTAGGCTTGTTTAATCCATTGATGTCCAGCCAATTTCATGGGTATTTTTGTCATTTACCTCATTTCTTAAATTTGCATTTGTTGGAACAAGTGGATAACTAAATACGAAGGAAGGAGGTAATACTTAGAGTATTCTATACAACAATTTTTGTTAATAATATATTCGTTTTTTAGTAAAAAAATTACTCTAAATAGGAGTAAAACTACGTACCAAAATAGAAATATCATATTTTTATTTCTTGAATATGAGTTCACATTGTGATAGTGTGACACTGTACATGTACATATTACTATATTTTTTGGTAATGTACGTAGTCATAATTGGTAATGCAAATGCATTTCGGAAATAAAAACATAAAACTCTTATTTCAGTATATTTTCAATATTTATTCTTAGTTTACTCTTTTTCCGCTTCTTAGTTTAATTTTTACCGTGAAAAATATATTTACTGAATACTAAAATAAATTGTTTTATATATTTATTTACTTTGAATAAAAAAATTCTGTTCTAGAAATGTGGTTTAATTTGATGTATTAACTGATTGGGAATATTGTTCTGTAACTGATCTGTCGCCTCTTGTTTGCATTAATTTAAGAAATTACTACTTGTCATTTATGATGATCTTAATGGTAAAATAAGTCATATAGATACAAGAACCTAATAAAGAAATTAATCGTTAATTTTCATTATTTATTTACTAGTTAATTATAAGTTCATGCATGATGTTAGTATCTTTTTTTAAAGTACTACTCCGTAGTTTATTTCATAATGTAGTTGATAGAATAGTGTAATAGTTGTATTACTCAAAATTCAAAAAACAATGAAGGAGGATATAAATGTCAAAAAATATATAGTAGATCAGAGAGTCCTAACTCCTAACACAACTAGTGTTGAATAATAGAAGTTCACTAAAAATATACTTTCTTCCTCCCATAAATCTTTTTTTAAAAAAAGGGTAATTTTTAAATTATTTTCTAATTAAGATTCATTTATCCCATGTCCTACTTTACTATAAGCAAAGACAAATCTAGAAAATAATATAAAAATTACACGTTTTTTTGGGTGCAACTTTTTTCACTTTTGAAATGTTTTATGAGACGGAGGAAGTAAAATCTACTATAATTTGAATTACTTATTATTGTTAGAGTAAATTCTATAATTGGTCCTTTATAACAGAGAGTTTCCCTAATTAGTCCTCTATTATCAAATATTATCCAAGTGGTCCTTCTTTTATGGGTATCTTTCTACAAATAGTCCTTTTTTTTATCTTCTATCATGTTGGTGTTAATTTGAGAGCTAAAAGTGTAATCTCACAATGATAGTATATCTTTTTTGTCATACACAATTTCAAAGGTTGTTCCGTTTGCATCGTTTGTGAATTGCAGTCGCTTTCTACTACAACCATAGTCTACAAATGTGGTCTTTCGTCAGAACTCTAGCCCACAACCATAGTCATTATTTTTATGTTATCTGCTTAACCAATATCTGAACATGTCACTAAACATAATGTTGATGTCAAATTATACTTTTAGCCTTTAAATTAACACCAACACGAAAGAAGATCAAAAAAAGGACCATTTGTGGAAAGGTACCCTTAAAAAAAGGACTACGAGGGTAATATTTGGTAATAGAGGACTAAATATGGAAACCTCCTTATTATAAAGGACCAATTATGGAATTTACTCTTATTGTTATTATTGTCTAATATCCCTCAAACTAAACTTCATATCATGAATGGAAGCTTGGAAATAAGAGTTGGGATGTGAGGTGAAACAAGGGCTTTGGTTAGAATCGACAACTGGATCTTCATAATGAGAGTTTATACCTATATGCTTCACATGCTTGTGAAATATCAGATTTTTCATGAGACATGTAGCCAACTAATTATCACCAAAAGCTGTAGTGATGAGAGTGGACTATGTAAATCAGCTAGAAATAGGTTAACCACATAACCTTAGATAGATGCAACATGGGAGAATGTTCAATGCTTTTCTTTATTAGAGGATTTGGACGCGAGGGTCTGATTTTTTTGTGAGATCAAATTTGGACCAAGATAAATGTAATATCCAGTGACTGAACGCCCATTAGTTATGTCCTTGACCTATTATGAATCAGAGTAAGCCCGTAGCTGTAGTTCACGAGATTGAATGCGCGTAAACAATCCCTTTAGCAAACAATCCCTTTAGCAATGCGCATATTATGTTTCAAGCTCTAAAAGCCATTTCCTGTAGTGAGATTTTGAAGACCACCAAGTAGCTAGACTTTATTTGAAATATGGTAGGGTCATGAAAGGGCTCATCCCTCCTTCCTGCCATGTCTAGTGGCCAATCGACAGTGGCACTGAGGTAGGCCAACAACTATCCATGGCAGGATGATGAAGAAGTTCATTGACATACTTGCGCTGGGAAAAAACCAAAAGATGAAGAAGTGCAGCTCACCTCATGTCCAAAAAAGTAATGAAGTGAATCAAGATCTTTTGTCTGAAATTTGCCACACATTCGAGCAATAAAGTGTTGAACGAGAGCAGGGGAGATATTTGTGTCAACAATATCATCGTCAAACATATATGAACAAAATAAGAATACCAGTAAAGCCATGTAATGTAAAGAGACTAGTATCACTCCACGTTCATTCTTACAAAATGCATACACAAATAAGAATGTAGAGAGCCATTGGTACCACACACACAGAGCTTGTTTCAATCCATCTAAGGACTTTGTGAGTTTACGGACATGACAAAGAAATTGTAAATCAAGAGAGCCACGTGCTTGAGTCATTTAGATATCTAGCTTCTTCAACTTCACCATGCAGAAAAGCATTTCAGACATCAAGCTGTTAACTAAAGTAGCCAATTATATAAAAAGGCAATAGTTAAAATAATATGAATAACCTATTGTTTAACAACATGACTAAAAGTTTTTTGAACAATCTAAGCCATACTCTTGGTTATAACTCTTCAAAGCAAGGCGCGAAAGAGATACATCATCATTATGCTTATTCTTACAAACCCACTTACATCCAATCAGAGTATGACCGAGAGGCCTCGAAACAACTACCCATGTGTTCTGTTTAAGTAGGGATGAATATTCCTCATCTATATCACTACTGCACGACATCAAAATTTATAGGCGTTTCCTTTTTTAAATGTATTGGGTTCAAAAGTAGGAAGACTTGTGAGAGAAGTGATAGCATATATATATATATAGGGTTTACAAATACTACTTTTAGCACTGGTAGTCATATAATGGGTGGGACAATGCAGTGGAAGGGGTGGGGCTGTGTTGGGGCTGCCAGGGTGTGGCCGTGAGTGAAGTTGGCTAGGGTGTAGGGTTGGTTGCTAGGTTACGAGAAAGGGTTAGGGGCTGGGTAGCAAGCTCAAAAACTGAGCGGTTCAGGTACTGGGAAGAGGCAAGGGAAATGAGAAATTTAGTTGATTTTGGAAGGTAGAAGGTGTGACCAGGGTACGAGATATGTGAATGGGTAGATTTGGGGTTGGTTGTGATGGAGTTGGGTTATGGAGGGCCGGGATTAGTCGTCCATGTGAGGAGGACTAGTTAGAACCGGAGGAAGTGATGGAAAAAATGGTAAGATGCCAAAGAAAGAATGAGGAAACACAGTTTCTTGAAACTAAACATGACAATAAATATACCCCAAATTGGATAAAGTGTCATAACAACGAGACCCTTTTGAGAAGTGTTCATATCCTAAATAGACACATCGTTTGGAATGCGGTTGTAACTTAAGATCAATGATGTGACGAAAATGAGAGTAGGCTAGACAGCCAAAAACACGAAGATGAGACTAATCGAATGAGATGTTGTGGAGGACTTCATAGGTAGATTTATTGTGGAATGAGCATTTTGGCATGCGACTGTTGAGATATTTTGTTTTGGCTAAGGTTTCAACTTACTAGAAGGTGATATGTAAGGAGTTGTAGAGAAGAGTCACAAGGGTGCGAAGGAACAGAAGCAGACCTTTAGGGAGCATGTTGAATAGATCTTTTATGCAAGTTGTCATGTTGCTGTTGCGCCGGAGAGGGAAGAATATGCCAATTGGAAGTAGTGAAGAAGTCGTCTCTAATTGCCGACGTGGATGTGGCTGGAGGCGTGCGATTAAGAGAAGGAGGAGACTGTCTAGTGTTTTGATGAGAAGAATAATTGTAGCTCCAATACTATGATAGAATACTGGAATAATTGCATTACTCAAAGAATAATAAATGATACGTCAAAATATACGTAGTAGAGAGTCATAATACAAATAGAATCCGACAAAAAAAGTCTATCATACTTATGAAAAAAAATCAAAGCAAGAACCAATAATAATATGACGATAGGGTTAGCTAAATTCTAGAAACAAAAGACCTTTCAATTGAAAGACTATTATTATGAGAAGTTTTCTTGAAAAAATCAAAGCAAGAACCAATAACTAGATGACAATAGGGTTAGCTAAATTCTAGAAACAAAAGACGACCTTTCCATTGAAAGATTATTATTATTAGAATTTTTTTGAAAGATATTATTAGAAAATTATTATTATTATTATTGCATACTCTCTCCGTCCAGAAATGTTTTTTCTATTTGATTTTTCACGGTTCTCAATGTTTCATTTTGACCATTAATATTTATATTTATACATAGATATATTTTTAAAAAATTTGAAATTTCAAACTACGTTTCAATAGGAATATATTGGTATTAACTTTATATTATAATACAATATATTTTTTCACATATCGGGGTCAAAGTTTAAAAAAATTGATTAATAAAAGCCAAATGAGAAAAATATTTTCAAATAGAGGGAGTATAACTTATGATTACTTTTTATTCCATTTAAAATATAAAAAATTATTTCAAAACAAAAAAAAATGCTTCTTAAAATATAAAATAAGAAAAAAAACATTCATCAAATGGTTAATTATATTAGTACTCCCTAACTATTTAACTTTTTATATTATGAAATACGGAGTACTAGTACATTTTTCTAACACTCACCGTTTTGATAAAAATCATTTTGGAATGTTCACAAAAAATCAAAGTTGTGTTTTTAGATTTATTTTTTTAAATTTAAATATTTTACTCTCCATATAAGTTATTAGAAAAAAAATTATATGTGAAATCCATTTTTTGAAAAGAAAAAGAAAAAAATTCAAAGCAAGAACCAATGAGAAGATGACAATTGGGTGCACAATTGGAGAAACAGAACTTAGATTTAAAAGAAAAGGGGCGTTCCGAGAATCGAACTCGGGACCTCTCGCACCCAAAGCGAGAATCATACCACTAGACCAAACGCCCAGTTTCAATCTCCGTACTTGATGTAAGATATAGATAATACTTACTATCCAGATATCAGAAATATGTAAAATAATGTACTACTTAGGAAAATCATGCTCTATGGCCTCTATCTGTCTCATATCTTTATTCTAATTTTGATTTTGATCAGACGTTACAGAAAAAATACATTGAATTGTAATTTACAAATTTATTATCGATAAATTTATTTTGAAGCGTAGTTGTGAAATATGTTATTTTTATAATCTATTTTTATATTTAAATAAAAATATTATTGGTCAAAGTGTTCAGAAGATACCGAAGAGAGCGAGTCTTCCATAAAATATTCAAATCCCGAGTACAATAACCAGGGGCGGAGGAGAGGGGGGGCATGCCTGGGCAAGTGCCCCCCGGCGAAATTCCGGCGAAATAGAATTAGGGTAGCTATCGGCGATGGGAGGCCAGATTTGCCCCCCCCCCCCAATTTGTCCCAGCTTCCACTTCCAGTCTCTGCGTCTCTGGTCCAGCAGCCGCTCGAAGACGATGAACAATTGCCGAAGAAGAAAATAAACAAACGGCACCGTACGGCGTCGTTTTATAAAAGTTTTAAAAAATTCATTTGGGCTTTGACCTAGCCCCTGCACGAAGCCCAATTGCCCAAAAAAATTACAGAATACTTTAATTCCATGGAGCTTATTCGGCTGCCACGATCAGACTACTTAGGCCCATTCCGTTCAACTTATTTTTTCTTATTTTTTCTTATTCTTATTAAAATCAGATCAGATCAGATCAGACCATATCTGATCAGGTCAGATCGAATCAGATCAGATCAGATCAGATCCAATCAGATCAGATTCAATCAGATCAGATCCAATTAGATCAGATCAGATCAGGACTTATTAAAATCAGATCTCATCAAGAATTATTATTATTATTATTATTTTTATTGTTCTTAAAAATGAAAAAGAATAAACTTTAGAAATAGGTTAAATAGAAAATTGAGAAAGTAATCCTTAATTATTAAACGTCGGAAAAATTAGTTTTAAAATTTATTGACAATGTCAATCTAATTCTACTTTTAAAATATATTTTTATTGCTACTTGTAATTTGAGTTTCTAAACTTTTGATCTTTTATAAGGATGAGATATTTTAATAAAAATACTATCTCTTCTATATATTGATTTTCTAAATTTAATTACTCTTTAATGTATATCTAAATTAAATATTTATTCTAATGTATAATTCTAATTTTACAAAAAATAATCATAAAATAAAAAATATTATTACATTATAATATGAATGATTATTCTAATATATGAATTAACTATTTTTATTTTATTAAAAAATAATCATTAAATAAAAAAATTGATTATATTATAATATGAATTATCATTACAATTTTCAAACATTATTATAAAGTCAAATTAAATTATTGATTTGAAATTTTAAATTAAACCATAATTAATCAGATCAGACTAGATCAGATCAGATCCAATCAGATCAGATCAGATCCAATTAGATCAGATCAGATTTGATCAGATCCAATCAGATCAGATCAGATCAGATCAGACCAGATCAGAATTAGATCAGATCAGAAAAAATAATTTGAACGGAACGGAGCCTTAAGCCAAACATGTTTTAGTGTTGTGTTTCAATTTTTGAATGCTTCGTATTTGTTAAAAGTAGTACTTTGAATTTAGGCAATACTCTCTTCGTCACTAAAAGATTACCACAGTTTGAATTTTTTAGTCAACTTGTGGTATTATTAAATATAACTTAAAATAATTAAATATTATAAAAATTTGATATTTTATAACTATATTTTAAAATAAATTAAATTTTACAAAATTTATTAAATATACCTTTTCCATAATTCACGGTCAAAGACTGACACAGTTTGACCAAAAAAATTTAAACTGTGGTAATCTTTTAGGGATAGAGGGAGTATTAGAGTTAAATTACAACAAATTGTTACGGAGTATTTGTTTCATCAATGATTTATTTATACTGTTGCAAATTAGAAATTCTTGAGATGGACAAATTTTTTATTAGACAACTAAACAATTTATCTTTGGTAAATGATACGTAGTAAAGACAAGGGAAATTTTTTTTTGGAGAAAGAAAGTATGGTTATAGATGATGATATTATTGCTAATCTAGGATTACGAAAAGTAATTAATACTTATGCATTTGAAATTAGAGATACCATAAAAAAAGATACTTAGCAAAATGCTTTTGGCATCTCGAAAAAATTTTCTACGGCCCCAAAACAATTCATCCTCATTACACAAATAAAAGGTACTTATTACCTATTAAATTTGGTACTAATATTAGAATTTTTTGTTACTCCGTACTTTAAAAATGAATTTTTGCTTCCTGATGACCGTAATTGTGCCCCCGCGAGGATTCGATCTTGCCTCCACCATTGACAATAACAATATGCCTCTAGTTGACACGACATTACATACATTATTTATTTTGGCTGTTTGTGTCAGTTATGTATCTATGAACGATGTAATTTTGTAATTTTTATTGATAAAGTAATTTAAAAAATAAGTAATTTTTAAAAGATTTTGCACGTTGTTTAAATGGAAAAAACAAAATGGATGGATGAAGCTAGAATAAAATAGGAAATAATAAAATTTGTGGTACATGTGTTTTTATTAACGGTGGGGTTCTAGTGACACTGGAGTACGGTGACACTTTGGTGCCACTGTCACTTAGGGGCACTTTCGGTGCTTCGTTAGTAAAATTAACGATTCCCACCCCCTAACCCACCTCCTAAACCCCCACCATACCCCAGTCCTTGCACCCCCACTGCAACTCCGCCGTAAGCCCCCCCACAAAATGTGTGACTATTATGCGGAGCACTAGAGGTGTTCCAAAAAGAATTGAACGGAATTTCACATAGTTTTAAAAATCGAACTATACCGGCCAGTTCGGACCGTTATCTGCATTGAACCGGTGTGAACCGGTCCGACCATTTTTTTATTTGCGGATTTTTGAATTTTCCCCCAAAAACATACACTGTGGGGGTTTGAACTCAAGATGTTTTAGACATTTATAATTAAGTTCCTACCATCTAAGTTATAATACTTTTTGTTACAAGTTCACTTAATCTTTTAAAATATTTCATCATTAAAAAAAGATTGTGTAAAGATTCATTTTTATTTTTAAAAATATAATTGATATTATTACAAGATGCATATCATGCAAATATTTCATTTGAGTGTTTTTAAATATTAGAAAACTTATTTGAAAAAAATAAAATTAAGTCTACACTTATAAAATTTTTTATATTATTTTTTAAATACGTAAATTTTATTTTTTAACTTAGTAAAATAACTCAAGTGTATTAATATAATTTTAGTCAAATGTTATAAATTACCTTCTTTAGTTATTTATAAATGAAGAAGTGCATGTGTCTAAAATATTGAAGCAATTGATTTTAATATAAATTTCATATCACAAAACTATTACTCTAACTTATTTAAAAAAAATTTAAAAAAATAGTACAAAATATATAATTTTCAAATATGTGTGAATGATTGGTCCGACCACTTGAACTACCGGTCCGACCAATCAACCAGTGAATCATTACCTTGACCGGTTTGGTCTCCAGTCCAGTTCTAAAAACGGTGATAGAGCGTACAAAGAACCAAATAGCATGGTGCCCATGTGATTTACACAAAATAATTTAACCTCCACTTATTTTGAAAAGTTATTTGTAAAACTCATATGATTTCTAAATGGTGCATATATACTCCCTTAACCTATTTTTAAAATTAAAATGACATTTTTGCCAATTATTTCTTTATCCTGAAGTTCAGTCTTTTAACTTATTTTCAAATTTGTTGTTTATACAAATAAATAAAATAACATATAGGTTCTCAAACAAATAAGAATTTTTCAATTATTTATTTTTCAGAACAAAAGAACTATTAGGAGAACATTACAAAAGAAAATGAAAAATACAAAAAATAAAATAAAATACTCTGTAGAAAGCGAAAGAAAAAAGAAATGATAAAGGTAATGAAAAGATAAAAAATAAAAAAACAATCTTTTTCTTTTACTCCGTATTTTATTTCATCGTTCTATTCTTCATTTTTAAGTCCCAAAATAATTGTTATTAATATAATATTTTTAATTTAAGACAAAGTGAGCATATGTTAAATTTTCATTTTAAATATTTCATTTTTCTTGAAATAAAAAATTTAGTTTATTTATTTATTTATTTTTCTTTCTCTTTACGGTTTTCTATTTTTTTCTTTTACTCCGTACAAAGTATTTTTTTTCTATTTTTCTTTTTTTTTGTTTTGAAAAATAAATAAATGAAAATTTTTAATTTAAAATTAAAAGCATATATCTTACGGAGTATTTCATTTATTGGTATAATAAAAATGAAAGTGAAAATATAAAAGTAAACCTTCAAACTAGAGGTATCATTTTCCAAACCATAGAATTTTACAAATAATACTCCCCCAATTTCTTAAAACACTTTTCTTTCGTTTTGTTATTTTCTCTAAAATACTTCCATAATCTATTAAAAATCACTTTTATTTCTATGTTTTCTTATCCTATCCAATACATCATACTTATTCATAAATAATCTATATATCACATTTTACTTTGCGTCATTATATAAAATACAAAATTAGAAAGTCAATTACAAATATACACTACTTATTTCTAATCCTTTAATATAATATTTGAGAGTTTGATACTTAATATTTTGACACGTGGCAATTTAGGTGTCCTAATTTGAAGACACGTAAGCATGGGACACGCGTAAGCTTCTGAGAAAAAATAGGAAATTCCCTTACTTCTCTTCCCCTGCGCGATTTGCGTCTTTCTTCCTCGCCAAAACGTCTTCTTCGCCCATTCGCCCAAATATGGCAAATTCAAGAAAGGAATGGTTCCCGGATTCTTCGCGGATTCTAATTCCGAAATCTACACCGTCACCTTGATTCTTCCCGGATTCTTAGCGTGCTTAAACAGGTTATTCCCAAATTACATGTGCGATTCTAATATATTCATCTTCCATACCTATATTTCGAGCACTTCTCTACGATTTCCCCAATTTTTTTGGTCAATTAATCGATTTTGAATCGTGTGTTGCCTAATAGCGAGATTCTATACCTAATTTATATTCCTTTTCCGTTATTATATGTTCGCCAGATCCAAAAAAAATTTCTTGCGGTAAATTCTACATATAGAATTTAGGCGTATTATTTTCCAGATCAATGTGCATGAAAAAGTATTGTGTCTGCTACCAGGTATTGTTTCTTGAAATAATAAACAGCCTATATTTGTCTTAGATGTGCAGCCTTTATTTCTAAACTCATTTGCTAAACCCTATGATGTATCAGGTGTAAGTTGGATAGCTACAAGCTGTCAATGTATTGTTTCTAAACTCATTTGCTAAACCCAATGATTTATATCTGTTAGTATCTAATGTCAGTGTATTGTTTCAAGCTAAATGCTGTCCAAACAGTGTTTAAAAGATGTATATTATTTTTACAAACTTACATACTCAGAAAAACAAGCTTAACAGGCCAATAAGAACATAGTTGCTGCATGTTTATACAAGAAATAGATGCTTCCTGTTTATACAAAATAATCTTGGAGACTATTTATTGAAAAATCAATCCTGACTTAGTGCATGATTATAAAATCATACTTGCTGCCTGTTTTACAGACACTGCCGTAATATAATATCTTACCACGTGCTGCATGTGTATACTTCATTTTGTGTTACTTGCTTTGGGAATCTTCTAACACGAGTAACAAATTTGTATTGTTATTTCATAATTAGTTGTTGCTCACTAGAGTTGAGGCAATCAGGAAAATACTTGGTCAATATGCAAAAAAAGAAAGAAGACAAAGGGAAGAAGTGCCAAAAAGAATGACAGGTG
>OOIL02005600.1:841052-882674 GCA_900332095.2 Cuscuta campestris
TGTGGAAGTGAGTGGCTATCTTTGATCATGTGCCATTCTTGGAAGGCTCATTCCCAACAAAGTATCTTGGGATTCTGTCGTCTCCTAAGAGAATTACGGTGGCCTAATTTGATCCTCTTATGGAAAAGATTGGAGACTATCACCGTTTGATCAAAATGCCAAATCCTTGTTATATGCTGGACGGATTGAACTTACAAAGCGGCGATTCAACGGGTGTAATCCTTTTGGCTCTAAGATTTTCCCGTCCATGCTACCATGCTTGAATGTATCACCGCCTTATGTCGTGTCTTCCTATGGGAATGTAAGTTTTGTAAAGTGGCTTGGCATGATATTTTTCTTCCTAGATGTGAAGGTGATTTGGGTTTGAAAGGTATGAAGGTCTGGAATAATGCACTACTTGGGAAGATCTAATGGAATATTCACTCAAACATTCTCTTTGGGTACAATGGGTGCATAAGGAGCAAAGTGGTAAATTTGGCTTTTGAGACTACCGTTTAAATGCTACACTTTTATGGAGCTACGCTCCCGAGTCCCGACTGACTTCATTTTGATTAGGATTAAAGTCTTTCTTTACAAGATTATGTATAGACTCTGTCCCAGTCTTTTGGTCCCTTTTTTACTGACCTTTGTATTATGCCCTTTTATTTTGATGTGCTATGGTAATGCATTTGTATATTCTTGGACTCTAAGGGTTTGTTTGGCGTGTAGGAGGAATCTTCTAGAAACCATCCCGCTGTTGCCATTATTTTTTTTGGAGCAAATGATGCGGCGCTCTCTGGGAGGACAAGTGAAAGGCAGCATGTGCCTCTTGAGGAATACAAAGAAAATCTAAGAAAAATTGTTCAACATCTCAAGGTTCTAATTCTACTCCCTATGTCCCAAGTTATTGTTCTTATTTTAATATTTTCCTTTTAATTGATTCATCGCAAATTATAGTGCCTTTTTTTTTCATTTTCCGGTGTGTGGCTGTTCTAGAAACTAGGAATCAACAGAAAACTATTTTCGATGGAAAATGAACCTTTTATTTGGTGGAAAAATGATTTTCGGTTTGTTTCCCGAGGGAAGACATTTTTCATCCTTCTCCCTCTTCGATCGAAACTCACCACGTTATATTATATTAAAACAACAAAAACCAGTTCTTTTCATTTTCCAACATTCAACATGATGTACACCCGAAAATCATTTTATTTCCCAGAAGTAATTTTTCGGAAGCCCTTTTTTCTTTTCCAAACGGACCATAAAGCAAGCCTGATAGAATGGGACGGAAGGATTACTATTACTCTAATGAAGTTATTCCAATGTGTGCTTTCCTTGCTTTTACGCAATTTGTCATCTTTTCGTCTTCCTTTGCTTGTTTCACTTACTCTTCTTGGCAAACACTTGCAGCAATGCTCGCCCTCTATGGTTGTTGTGATTATAACACCGCCACCGATTGATGAGGTGGGTCGCAAAGAATATGCAAGGTATGAAATCATTTTTAGCACACTTGCGAAAATCGCAACTTTATTTGAAATATCTACTACATATATTTTTTTCTTCTCCAAATATCGTAATATTTTTTAAATAGTACCCTTATAAGTTATAACAGCTATGGATATCTTATCCAAACGGCCCCTAAGACATTTCTAATATACTGAGCAGGTCGATCTATGGCGACAAAGCAATGAAACTGCCAGAGAGGACGAATGAAGTGACGGGAGAGTATGCAAAGAAGTGCCTTGAATTAGCCTTGGAGTTGGACCTCCCTTCAATAAATCTTTGGTCCAAAATGCAGGAAACTGAGGGCTGGCAAAAGAGATTCTTAAGGTCAGTGTTTATATTCATCTTTCATTGTGAGGATTGAAAAAAAAAAAGGCTATGTGAGGGCTTTTATACCGGTGCTACTTGTCAATGAATCGATTCAACCAAAAGCTTAAACTTATGGTTGTAGGTAGGGGTGGACATAGGTCGGTCCCTGGACGGGCATAACCGTAACTGGATTTGAGTAGGGGTAGATTTAATTTTTTTTTTTTTTTTGGGAAAGGGAAGAGTGGTGTGGGTGTGGGTGTGGGGAGGTTAGGGGGCAAAACCGTCAATTTTTTGAACGAAGCACCGTAAGGCTCCTGTTGGTCATCGAACCAATGTCATGGGAACCAACCCTTCTGCATATTATATTGCTATTGACCTTTCCCATCATTTGCAGCGACGGTTTGCACCTCACGCCAGACGGCAACGCGGTGGTCCACGGCGAAGTGGTGAGAGTTCTTAGTGAAGTTTGGTTCTCGGCGGACCGGTTGCGGTGCGGCTTCCCTCACCACTCCGAGATTGACGGGAAGGATCCCGAGAAGGCCTTCCGGAAACAATGCCCCGCCGCACCCGAAGAAAATAACATAAAAGCATAAACTTTTTTTAAAACTTGTTATTATTTGCAGAGTTCTTCATGACTTCTTTGGAACATTTAAGTTGATCCCATCTACATCTTGTGATGAATGGCAAAGAGAAAAGAAATGTATAGTAGTATTTTGATGGATTATTGATCCATGGATATTCAAGCATATATAGTATGCAAAATAATATGAATACAAGAATATTTACGTGGAAACTAAATCGATAAATAGCATTATAGCGTTATATGTCAAAAAGGGTGTGTTATATTTTACTCAGAATCGTGTCGAATTACCTCAGAATACTTCTGCCAGAATCACCTCGGTGTGCAAATGCCCTCATCCCCTTGTGCTATGTAATTTTTTTATGAACATAAAATATGGAATGTATATACTCTCTCTGTCACTCTACTATTTCCATATCACGATAAGTTTTATTTATTTGTGTATTTTCGTTGATTAATTGAAAAATAGATATTTATATCAATCACCTCTTGTTTTTTTATAGAACTTTTAATGTAATTTCTTAAACAGAAGTATTAGCAATACATATATGGAGCACAAAATCTTTCCGTGTTTCAAAATATAGTAATGTATTTTAATGTTTTATAGTTACTAGCTTAAAAATAGAATACATTAAAATTCTACTTCGATTGCTCTGTCCCAATTTAAATCTTGTGTTTCGATTTACGATATTTGACTAAAATTATATTCGTTACAATCTATTTGAGAATTGGAGTAAAATTTAAAAATAAACATTTGCATATTTAAAAACCGAATCAGAAGTTCTATGAAACAAAAGGTGACTATAATAAAAATTTGCATATTTGCTCTAGCTTATTTGTACATTTTCATTAACTATTTGATAAAATAAAATATTTTTGTCACCACGTGTTTTGAATAAGAATTTTTCACGTAATTTTTAAATATGTAAGTTTTATTTTGTATTTCTATCTAAATCTTTAAGTAAAATAAATTGAAAAAAACGAAAAAATTTGTTTCATTTTGACTGTGTAATGTGACAAATATTTTGGACGGAGTTTTATTTCAGCTACAACAATATGACAAAGATGACCATTCACCACTTGTTTTGAATAAGAAATAAATATGAAAGTTTTATTTTTATTTCTACATAAATTTTTAAGTAAAATACATTGAAAAAAACGTAAAAATTTGTTTCATTTTAATTATGTAATGTGACAAATATCTAGGGACGAAGTTTTATTTCGGCTCCAACAATATGACAAAGATGAAAGTTCAAGCAGTGTAATGATAAAGGGAAGAAGTTGATTATTAGATGCATTTTTTTTTTCTGTAGTTTTGTTTTTGATGAGTGATATATAAAGATTCGAAGGATGATGACAAGAGGGTATAGTACATGATGGTCGGTCAAACATATATTTTAGGGTTCAGAAAAAAACAGGTCCTAGAATATAACGAAGACAAGAAGATGACAAACACAAAAGTGGCATTATATTATTGAACACATCAAACACAAGGTGAAAAATGTATTTTTTACTTTAATTCACTTGGTACTCCCACGTCCCAATTTAAATGTCTCTATGGATTTACAATCTATAAAGAGAAAAATAGGAAAAGAAACTAAATAAGATTTCCAAGACCAACAATCCAGCCATGGGTGGCCCCGAGGGTGTGTAAAGTGGTCAACCGCACAGAATTCCTAAAATTTTAGGGTTTCATATTTTTAAATTCATCATTAATTTTGAAGCATAAATATTCTAAAATAATAAAAGAGGGACCAAAATGTAAATTTTGGACCGGTCCAATTTCATTTTTTCATTTTTCGAGGCCGGCCCTTATCCAGTGTAATCCCACGAGAACGGGTTCCGGAGAGGGTGGCGTGCGCAGACCTTGCCCCTACTTGAAGCTAAATAAAGTCTGACTTTGTAAAAAGTAAAGACACACTTAATTTGAGACATACATCAATTAAAAACACAAAAATTGAAGGGTATTACATAATTTAAAAAAAAGGTACTCCCTCCGTCTCAGAAAGAAAGACACGAGACATTTGACTAAAGTGGAAAAATAATGAAGAGATAATTTTGTGTTGACTTTTCAAAAATACTCTTGATATGATGGATAAAAATAAGATTTAATGTATAGATTATTAGAAAAAAAGGTATAATGTGATAACTCTGGTATTAAAAAGTATGGGGTTACAAGTGGTTTTTTAATATAAATGGGAAGGCAATTGTAGGACACCATTTTTTTGAAACGTGAAAGACTTTTTGGGACGGAAGGAGTAATATAAATACTCCTTCCATCCAAAAATTAATTTCTCATTCTTTAGATAACGTCCTAAAATATTTTTCTCATTCTTTTTCTAAAATAGAAAACGGTGTTCATATTTTCTGATTCCTCTTCTTTATATATAAACTGTAATCACCTAATATTAAAATTTTTAAACAATATAATCTAACAAAAAAGAACCCTATAAAGATTATATAAATCATTCAGATTATAAGTTGAAAATTCAATTCCAAAATTTATTATAAGTTGGAATTTAAATATTTAATATACTGAAAGATAAATATATTATTCTGAATATATATTTATATTATTATTATTATTATTATTATTATGCAGTGGGTCGAAATTTTTGGCAGCAAGAATGACAAGTAATTTCCATGCACGTAGAATCGATCCTCAACGTCGCCCGCTCTTTCAGCTCCTCCGCCTTCCTCACCTCCTCACGCGCCCTCTCCCACACGCTCCTCGCACGCGCGAACTCCGACTGCGCCAGCTCCATCTCCCGCCTCGTCAGCTCCCTCACGCGCTCCGCGTACGCCTTCTCCATCGCCGCCAGCCGGATCTGCTCCGCCGCCTGCCACCTCAGCGCCTCCACGTACCCGGCGTCGATCTTCACCGCCGCCGGTCTCTCCGGCGGCGGCCTCAGCGGCCTGAGGCTTATCGACAGCTGCAGGTCTAGCGACGGGCCATCGAACGCGTCCGCGGAGGGCCGGGATTTCGATGCCGGTGAATCGGCGCCTGGCCGGGACGGGGCATGGAATGTGGCGGCGGTGATGACGGCGGCGGCGGAATGAGTGGCCGCCGGGAGGAAGTGTATCTCTCTTTGTGGTTGATCTTCCATTTGATAGTGTGCACCTATGGTGGGCTAATAAGAGACAAGAGATTAGAGATTCTTACTATCACTTTTTGCAATTAAATAAGGCAAATTTTGATCATCAATTAAATTAATTATACATTATACATTGTGTATTAATTAAAAAAAATACTCCCCGTCCAATAAAACATGAAATGTTTTGTTTTTTGAAGAGATTTAAGGAAAGTGTATTTTAGTATTGAATTTTCAAAATATCCTTTGATGTGATGGGTAAAAGTAGGATTTGATGGGTAGATCATTAGTAAAAAGGTATGATGTGATAGGTACGGTATGAAAAAAGTAAGGGATAAAAGTGACTTTTAAATAGAAATAAGAAGTATTTTTTAGGACGGATGAAAAAAGAAAGGACAAAGGTTCTCAGGAACGGAGGGAGTAATATTTTAGAAAATAAATTTAACTAAACCATTTTTGGTAGTAATATGTAATGAAATTTTGATTTAATTAATTACTCCGTATTAATTTTGGTCTACTTTAACTACGAAAAGTCAAATTCGACAAATAAACATACTCATCAGACAAAGGATCGAGTCAAAGAAATCTAATTAAAAATCACTTTTACTCTTACTTTTTCATACCCTATCTATCACATCATACTTTTTCACTAATAACCAAACTATCACATCTTACTTTTCCCATCACATCAGGGGCAAATTGGAAAGTCAACCAAAATTACACTTTCCTTATTTTTGCCCAAAGCCAAAATGGGGATGATTTTTTGAAATGGAGGGAGTATTAATTAACTGATTAATAAGACATTCTTAATACTTTAAAATATGAATGAATGGAGATAGATTTTATATCTACATTCATTCATTTTTCAATATACAAAAAATATCTTATAAAACAATTAATAATACAATGAAGGGAATATTTTTAACTCCACAAAATACTAAAATACGTGAAAAATTATTCACCCAAGTTAAAATAGGTACTCCCATTCAAGACTTCATTAACCTTAAAAGTTAAAAGAACACATTTGGTCCTTCATATACGGGCCCCAAAAAGTAATCCCTAAATATTTGTTTCACTTGTATTTTTGAAGTAAAATATTAAATTTTTTCAATTCATTTTATTCACATATTAGTATATAAATAAAAAATAAAATTTGCATATAAAAAAATTAATTAAAAAGTTCTTCGAAATAAGAGGTGTCAAGAATATTTTATTTTATCAAATAACCAATGAAAACGTAGAAATAAACAAAAGTTCTTGTGACTGCTGAAAAAGCAAGTGTGACAAATATTTTGTGACGGAGGGAGTAGTAAATTACTACCATCCACTCCCTACTTTCAATTTTTTTGTCCACTAGTCTTTTAACCCGTGCCATGCACGGGTGGAACGAATTTTTAATTTTTCTTTGCTACAACATTTTTTAAAAATCGTATGTACCAAATAAAACATCAACATTAAAAGTTAGAATAATGATAAAATTTACTTCCTCTATCTCACAAAAATTTTCTCGTTTTGACTTTTAAATGATTTATTTTGATGCGGATCTTTCAAAATGTCCTTCGATAAGATGTGTAAAAGTAAGCTGTGATGGTAGATTAGTAGTGAAAAATATGATGTGATATGCAAATTAAGAATTGGTAAGGATAAAAGTGAGTTTTTAATAGTAATGAGAAAGGTTTATTTTGGGACGGATGAAAAAAGAAAGAAGAAAAGTTTTGTGGAACAAAGAAAATGTAATATTTGCTAATGAAAACTATACTATATATATTTGAAAATTAACATGTCAGACTCTTATTTAAATTAGAACATTTTGAAAAATTAAGGTATACTTTCAACCCGACTTTTACTCTCTCTCACTAAATAATAATATTGGTGGAATTATTAAGAGCATCAAACGCTTCGTTGCAATCTATTTCCACAAAGATATGCCTCCAATCTTTGTCCTTGATAAAGGTTCAAGCCTCATTTACATAAATTACCTTCACTTCTCTAGGTCTGAAACATCATCTACCATTAAAACCCCTTGATAATTTCAAGCAATAAAATGAACCCCGACACTCTATCCACCAATCCCGTTTAAGAATCCACATCAATCTTGATGTAGCCATTATACAACCATCATTGATGGGCAAAAAAATGATTCTCCCCATATTAGTTTAGATTATCGACTAAAATTGATTCATCTCCCCGCATTAATATTATTCTCCTTCCTCATATTGATTAAAAAATATTATTTTTCTCTCCACAGTTTAATTAAGAAATATATTGATGATTCTATTATTATTCTCCTTGCATTAGTTATGATTCAAAGAATATGATTCTTCTAGTCGTTTGTAGTAGTTTAATGCAGGGATCAAAATATATTTTTTTAAAATTTTATTTTATATCAAAATTTAAAAAATAAAATCAAAACTATATTCATTTCAGTGTGTCATAAAAATATGATTTTTTTAGATGTTATGAAAGTATCTATTTTAAAGGAAGGAAATCTCATTTATTCATTGGTAGTTTTATATTGAAATCATAAAGAATGTTAGTGTATACATAGTATGTCTTGGTAACACATTTTTTTATATCATTTGTTAACTATAATTTTATTAAAAATATCACATCATAATTCATAAGAGATGACTAAGAATATTATATTTTTCAATTTAAATCATAAATAGTCTAAGGACTATAAACTATAAATTTTATATAATAAAGTCAAATCATAAAATCAATATAATCGAACTATGAAATTACGCATAGTATTTCTTCTATTGTAATATAATTATAGCTTAGTCATCTCTTATTCTATATATTTTTTGATGTAAATTTTAAAATATATGGTGTGTTTTAAATTTTACATCAATATTTCAATGAATCAAATCAAAACTAACTTCATTTTAACATATCATAAACAAAAACTTATATCAAATTGATTTAGAGGTTAAAAATCATCATATCTATTGGTTGAAAATTGTATTATAAAAGAAGAGAGTAAAAATTTTTAAATTGGGAAAGGATATTATCATTAAAATGAATGTTTCATTTGCATACTTAAATTTATTCAAAGATTTCATACCAAAATATTGATTTCACATTTCTTTATATTTTTAATTAAGTGGAATATTAGCCTATTAGCTGTCAAAATTAATATTAAAGTTATTTATTGGTGTAGAAAGCAATTTATTTAGTAGGTGTCAATATTTACATAATTTTAATAAAAAAACTAATTTCAAGTAAAGGTATATTAAATAGTTATAAAATTTATTATTTTATATTTTATTCTAAAAATTTGTTATAAATAAAGAGAAAAATATAGAATTTAGAAAGAATATTCTTATAAAAAGGAATTTTTTTTCCCCATATTTATATTTAATCAAATATTTCTTACCAAACTTTTAAT
Source organism: Cuscuta campestris (assembly GCA_900332095.2). Classification (NCBI taxonomy): domain Eukaryota; kingdom Viridiplantae; phylum Streptophyta; class Magnoliopsida; order Solanales; family Convolvulaceae; genus Cuscuta; species Cuscuta campestris. Next base: position 849,904 of record OOIL02005600.1, read on the forward strand.
TTATATTTTCCATATGAAAAATTATGTGACATATTAGGTGTTAGAAATGGCTACATAAAAATAATTTTCTTTTCTTTTTATTCAGTTCATAAATTGGGTTGCATAAAAAAGCCACATAAGTATTGACACATGTCCGCTCTTAGTATTGCTACATGTCAGCTCCTAGCAATGCCACATGTCATCTTCTTAGAGCTTGGAGTCTCATTTATATATATAAAGGATTTGACTCTTGGATATTCAATGCAATACTTTAATGGTTAATAAATATATTTACATAATGGGATATCATAAATATCATACTAAAAACGTAAATTTCAAAATTTATCTAATGATTCTAAAATTGAGTACTTTTATCATGAATTTTACGTCCATACAACAATAACTAAATTTTCTCACGCGAACATATTTATAAAAAATTAAATTAAATACATTATTTTTAAAAATAATGAAAATGTTTACTATAAAGATGGTCGTCCCTGAATTCTTAGTTCGATGTAAGGTCTACAAAAGAATTTTCCAACAAAATTCCCGTTTCAATTTGTTATTTTGTATTTTAGCTATTTTCAATTGAATATATTTAAAAATGGTATTGAAGTGGAAATAAATTTACATATTTAAGAGCTACATAAAAGATTTATAAAATAAGAAAATAATGATGTGCATTAAGAAAGTCATAATAGGCAATTAAAAGGGAATGAAGCGAGTACTCTGCTTACGTTATAAGTGGGGTACGGTGGCGAAAACTAGAGCAACGAGATTCAATTTGCCACCACCGCAACAACCCTTCTTTGCCGGGTGTCGGTACCCGCCACCGCTATAACCGTTCACCGATGGATCCCTAAAAATGGAAAACGAGTGCTGGATTGGTCATTGTCGGAGAGGATGACTTAGCGTCGTCAAGAAATAAACTCAAACACAAATTTTGTGGTTGAGTTGGCTTCTTGATATGCTATCGAATGCTTGAATTGCTAACTTAAGAATAAACAACAGTTCTCGCGACTGTTGAAAAAGAAAATGTGACATTCTTTTGGGGGACGAGGAGAGTATTAATCTATTCATCACATCTTACCTTTACCGATCTTATCCAAATGCATTTTTAGAAGAAAGATGAAATTTGCACTAAATAGGATTAAAACATAATGACTTTCCTAATATAGGACTTAAACTTTTTTATTCCCTAAATAGGACTTATTAATGTCTTAGTGGGAGGAATAATGTCCAGTAATGATGGACATTTACTTGAATAATAACCAATTCATAATGACCAGAAGTCCTCCATTGAAAAATAAAAACATATAATCCTATATTGGGAAAATCATTATGTTTTAATCCTATTTCAGTAAATTACTCTTTTAGAGACTCACATACACTCTCTTAAATCTTTTAAAAATTTGCGGGACGGAGGGAGTACTAAAAAGTATTGTTAAATGTTCACATACAGTGCCACATTATTACATTGTAAATTTCTATTTTGATACTTTTTTTTATATTTTTCTCTTATTTAGGATAATTTTATTTATGAAATTCAAAAAAAAAGTCAAACTAGGAAGATTTTTATGGAAGAATATACTCCATCAAAGTTTGGGAAAATATTCACAAGATGCATACTCCAACTTTGTACGGCAACAATTCATGCAAAATGGGGAAACAACCTTATGGCCTTTTGGATTTTTTCTGTTTTCTTTCTCTTAATAACAATAATAAAACAATTACTATTATTTTCAATTTTAAATAATTTTAATTTTTTTATATAGAAATGTAAAAGGGGAAACCCAATATGGTGATGGAACATTTTACATACACATAATGTGAAATGATTTACGTACAATCACCAAAAAAGCTGATCCCACATACATTTTTTGTAAAGGTACCTCTAGAGTTTTCCATACCAGATTACTAGTCAAAAGTTTATTGAAATAAAATTCATTTTTTTTATAGATTTGCAGAACTGTAAGAATTTTTCTAAATTTTGTACTCAAAATGTGAAATAAATAGTTCTCATTTCAATTTCATATTTTTAAAATCGATGTAAAATAAAAAAATACTCCCCCCGTCCCAAAAAGACAGTTCATGTTTTATTTTTTGCGCGTCCCATAAAATAATTCTACCCACATCTAAAATACCTAAAATTTACCACATTTCTTCTTTATTGTGTGTAGAATTTGTTTTGAAAGTTTTTTTGGTATTCGAGACAGGAGAGAAGTGTTTTACGAAATGCGTAAAAAATGAAACATGAATATCTTTTTGGGACGGAGGGAGTAAAAGTTCTGGAACATATATTTAAAATATTTAAAAAGACATCAAAATTAAAATTTTATAAAACAAACATCGACGGAACTATTTCCTTTTTTTATAGGATATAAAAATATGTAAACAAATTAAAGAAGATATCGTATCACTCTGAATATTAATTTGGGATTGAAAAATTATATTTGAAACACATCACGAGACTTGTCAATTAAGTGACATCTTGGTTTTATAAAAATGAATAATTTGGAATTTATCAAATTTTAAATAATTGAAAAGTGAAAGTTTATATGCAAAAACGCTAAAGTTCAAATTATATTAGTAGGCTGAATTTATTCTCGATTGAATTTATTTTAAAACTATTTTAAATAAATAGAATATATATTTAAAAATTATACCAAAAGTGATGCAAAACAACTAGTGACATTACTATATTATTTGATGAATATATATATATATATATATATATATATATATATATATATATATATATATATATATATATATATATATATATATAGACACACACACACACACACAAAATATATAGTTCAAATATGTAAATAGTAAATACTCCGTATATGTTTTATTTTGTAACAAGTTTTTCTTTCTTTTTTTCTAATTTTCATAGGGAAATCAAAATAGATCATCTATCTTCATAGTTTAATCTCTCTAGTTTAATTGTCTCTATTTTTCATAGGGAAATTAAATTAGATCATCTTTGATTACTATTATGGTACGTGTATTTGATTTTCTTAAAGAAAAACTCTTAAAACAAAATCAAAATTAAACTGATAAGGAGTAGTACTTTGAAAATATATACGGAGTAATAAATAAAATAAATTTGTTTTAATATCCAAAATTATCACACCTATAAATAAAAATTAACTATCCCATAATCATACAACATAGAGTCATAGACATACCTTATTCAAACTATATACCCTAGGAGTTATTAATAGTTTTAATAAAAGTTTGATTGTGAAGAAATCCATGCACATATATCATGAAATTCTTCAGTGTCATTAACATTTAAATAAACAAAAAAAATGAAGTAATAAAAAAGATTGAGCTAGAAACAAGTACCTTATGTAGCTAGCTTGCTGTTAGTGCTTTCCACTTCGAATGAATAATGGGATTTCAGAGAGAGAGAGAGGTTTTGATATGATACTTCTTTTTTTCTTGCACTGTTACACTATTTACTACGATACCACTATGAGCTAGCTAGCTAGAAAGACTAAAGATTAAATAGGAACCCATGATATATATATATATATATATATATATATATATATATATATATATATATATATATATATATATATATATATATATATATATATATATATATATATATATATATATATATATATATATATATATATATATATATATATATATCATGGGTTCCTAAAGATGCTCTTGTTTCATTTTTTACGCATTTCATAATAACTTCTACATACAATGAAGGAGAAATGTGGTAAACTTTAATCATTTTGGATGTGGATAGAAGTGTTTCGTGGGATGCATGAACATCTTTTTGGGACGGATGGAGTATATATTTTTTGGAAATATGTAAAAAAACAATACACGGAGTATATGAATCACGTACATACTCCCTCCGCCTACAAATGGATTACAATTTCTTTTAGACTTATCTCTCGATAAATTTAATCTTAAGTCTTACTATATGTTAATTAATTCTTCTTATTCTAGTTTTTAAATAAATTAATTTTAATGAATATACTCCCTACGTCCTCAATTCGATTATATTTTTTTCTCCTCTCGATAACTTTTGTTTGTTTACGCGATTTCATTAAGTATTTGATAAAATAAAATATTCTTGTCACGTCTTGTTTAGTAGGACTTTTGAAGTAGTTTTTTAATAAGAAATCTTTATTTCTTATCGATATACTTATTTGTAAATAAAATGATTTAAAAAAGTGAGATATTTCTTCTCGTAAATCCCAATTTGTAATCAAATTAGGGACGGAAAGAGTATAATTTTACCTCATAAATGAGAAATTATAATTTATTTCAGGGTGCAAGGAATATGGATAGATATATGGAGTGTGTGAATAATTGTAAGAGAAGAGCCCTAAAAAGAAGCTAGGCTTTGGGTAGGGTGTGGGCAATGAATGGGGCTAATGAGTGAAAGTTAGCAAAAGTAAAAGAGAGACAAGAGAAGATGAAGCAGAAGCAACAATGGGAAAACGACTTTTAAAGTATAGCAGTTCGGGCCATGCCATGCCGCCCCAAGTACGGTGGGGAAGGAATGGGATCCAGTCATTATATATATACACTATATATATATATATGTGCCCGTCCTAGCACTATGTAAGGGGGAAATGCACCACAGCCCCCTATGGTTTCAAAAAGGAGCTCCAACACTTCTTGTGGTTTTAAAAGTAACTTATAATATACCTCTGGTTTGTAAAGAGTGCACATGCACCCCATCTGAAAGTAACTTATACTATTTTTTTAAATCAATTTTTTTTCTTAATTTCTCAACTTTGTTCCTCTATTATTTTTTTTAAATCAATTTTTTTCTTTATTTCTCATAATTGAATAACAAAAAAAATTTATAGAAACCAGCAAATTAATTACATATAATGAAACAAATAATCTAATAATGATAAAATTCATAAATAAAATAATTATTTATTGACTTTAAATAATGCACCATACACCGAAATTAAAATAAGAAGTAAATCACAACAAATTTATTGATAGAGTACATATAATTTATTCATTCATAAAAATAAGGTTACAAAACACATGTCATAACTAATTTATTTTGTGAAATTCATAAAACATAAACTTAGACATAATTGAAATCCATGATATAGCTATTGTTCATTGTGACGTTGCAATGGTCGGTAGTCCATGTTATTCGGATTTCGTAGTCGGTAGTTTAAAGTCAATAAATAATTATTTTATTTATGAATTTTATCATTATTAGATTGTTTGTTTCATTATATGTAATTAATTTGCTGGTTTCTATAAATTTTTTTTGTTATTCAATTATGAGAAATAAAGAAAAAAATTGATTTAAAAAAAATAATAGAGGAACAAAGTTGAGAAATTAAGAAAAAAATTGATTTTAAAAAAATAGTATAAGTTACTTCCAGATGGGGGGTGCATGTGCACCCTTTACAAACCATATGTATATTATAAGTTACTTTTAAAACCACGAGGGGTGTTGGAGCTCCTTTTTTAAACCATAGGGGGCTGTGGTGCATTTACCCCCACTATGTAATAACCACTCCAAGTTACTTAAATAAATCCAAAACTATTATATATATATATATATATATATATACACACACACACACACACACACACACACACGCATAGACACACATGTGTGTGTACACGGCAAGGTTCCGTTGACACTGGTAGCATCCAGTGTCAACGAATGACACTAGCTAATTTGAAGTTCCTCTGGTGTCCCGTTTACAAAATTTATAGTTCCTACCCCCTAACCTCCTCTCTAAACCCCCACCACACTCCCACCCTAGACCCTCCCATTTACCCCTCCAAATGGGTGGCTATTTTGCAAAGAAAAGTTAACTCAAATACTACTTCTATCATAAATACGAATACTTAATATTAGTGTCTAACATTCCCCTCAAATTAAGTCTAACTGAAGCAAGAGTAAGTTTGGACCCTAGCCAAGAATTGGAAACCATTAGAAGAGAGAAGTCTGACGTGTGCTGGTAGCTGATGATGTCGAAGAAGAAGAAGAGAGAAGTCGTCGTTGTGTGCTGGTAGTAGCTCACGCCGAAGAAGAATAGAGAAGTTTGACGTGCGCTGGTAGCTGCTGACGTTAAAGAAGAAAAAAGAAGTCTGACGTACGATTGTACTACGTGAAGTAATTCAAACTCGAAACAACCGAACTCAAACTTAGTGTGACCGACTATTTTCCAACTCTGGATCCAAATGTACTACGTGATCCGTTTTAAAAAACTGACGGTACGTGTCTTCTCTAACTCTTGGTAAACCCCCACACCGACCTAACCTAACCCCCCACCCTGTGAATTGGACCCCCCAAATTAAGTTAACTTTGGGGTAAAAAATTTGACTCCAAGTTGGAGGGTCCAATTGACGGGAATAGGGGTGGGTTCGGGTTGGAGTGGAGTGGGGATTTACCGGATTTACTGGGGGATGAAAAGGGCCAATGCGGTAAGAACCACTAATTTTGTGAATGTATCATTGGAACGGATCGTTACCAGTGACAACAGTGAATATAAGAATATACTTTGTAACTATCTATTTTTCACACCCCAAAAAGACATAAAGAATCTTGGTGTGTGTATATATACTAATTTTTCTCACCCAAAGACGTAAAAGAATATTTATGTGGAATTGTGGAGTACAAAATAACTAATTGTTGAGTATAAAATCTTTCTTTTGGTGTATGGTACAACCATAAATTTAAACTTTTTCATTAAATTAGTTCTTTAATATGCATGAGTTCTATATAGTTTTTCCTTCACTTTGCACTTACTCTCCCTCTTGGCTATAAAGTTAAAAAAGGATGACACCCATCCCGAAGACCCTTTAACACTGGTCGGACAGTTAGCCGTGAAAACGTAAATTGAGCTATAATCTCAGTGAGTTGGCGTAAGAGTGAGGTTCCGTGCCAAAAGTCTTATGCTTTGTATAGTTGTCTCTTATCGCATAATTACAAATGAGGATACAAACCAGTATCATCTCGGAATTCATCTTCCTCGTCGTCTTCAAAATCAACAACAACGTAATCTTCCTTGTCCAACACGTCCTCGGCGACCGGATCATCATACTCTTACACAACCACGAATCGAACTCAGGGAAAACCGTTTACTGTGCGTCGAACGAGAGAAAACAGACGAGGAAAACTCACCTTCTTGGCGCTAGTTTGTTTAACCATTCGTCTTGCCTAATACTTGCAAAAGTCTCATGCTTTGTATAGTTGCCTCTCATCCCAACCACTATACTCCAAACTCGGAATCTCACCCGAATAGTACCCATATATCAACCGATGAGCTACGCCACTATGGCGACTATAAAGATCAAAGATTTATGAGAGAAAAGTGGTACGCCGGTATCTTTCTTTAGGTACTCATGGGCCGGCAACCTAGGCCTACTATAAAGTTACACTTCAAAAAAGTCCTACACTCATATTTATCCACCAATTCCATTTTCCTTACCACGTGCAATATCAATTATTATTGAACCTAACTTCATTTGCTTCAGTATACTTGTCTGGTTTGAAAATTATAGATGCTTATTATTGTTATTATCATAACAATATAACATCTATAATTTTCAAACCAGACAAACATAGATGTTATATTGTTATGATGATAACAATAGGTCTCTAACATCAGTTTTTGCAAGTATAAACTATCATAGGGTCTTTCAGAACGGAGTCGGACAGTAGTCTTGAAGCAAAAAAAATAGATTGAGCTTTAATCATATACTGATCAATAGAAAGTGGAATTTATCCCTAATACGTGCAAGAATTTCATGCTATGCATCGTCGTTCTTTATCTTTGTTGCCAAAAGTTGACTCCGACATTACCTCTTTTGCACGCTTTATTGTCTCACTAAGTGACTACGCATAAGTTTTAAGGGTATTCAAAAATTTGAAATTTTAAGGGTTACCGAGTACGTTACAATGACATCAAGAATGATGCCAAGAATCACATCTTTGTGTCTCTCAAGCATGAATGGATAACAATTAGGGAAGAAGACTAAAATAATAGTAAAACATATGAAAAGAACCAAATAAGGTCTTTATGTTTTTATTCGCAAAATGACAAATATATAATATATATAAAAATATTGTGAAATGCTACAATATAATATCATATTATCACAATGCAATAAACATGATCTATGTTTTGGGATAAACATCATTCCAATTTTGAGATACACTCTATCATATGGTAAATCTATTTTAACACTAGAGATGACAATAAAGTTTGACAGCATGTATTTAATCGAATGTACTCCCTCTGTCCCTGAGTGTTTGTCCACTTTCATTTTTGCACACCATCCAATGCACTTCTTTAATCCATTTTATCTTGTAATTTGTATATTAAAAAATTATAAAAATTATATATTAATAATTTATATGTTAAGACGAATCAAACAAGATCACACATGACTATTTTTAGGCTTACGCATTGAGAGAATTTGATGAGTCAAAGTGCTTAGATGAACAGTTACAAAAGTCAAAAGTGGACAAACACTCAGGGACGGACCAAGTACATTATAAGCTTTTTTTATAAGAAATTAAATTGTGGCACTTTATAGGGCAACAGATTAATTGGAATTACAATATGTATCATAAAACATACACACATGCATAACACTGCATACATATACTTATGGTTTTTTAGTGTGTGTATAAAATATAAATAACCATTTATTTATTGGGATGGGATCTGCATGAATATAGTTTGTCTTGTCTTCATTTGTCTTGTGTATGCGTAGAGTTGTGTGTAACGTTTTGTACTTGTCCTGCTCGTAGATGTATAGTACTCTTTCTAAAAAAGAGTTCATACTTTGATAAACTGTAAAAATAAGAAAGTGTTAAATTGTAGTTGACTTCCAATTTTGTTCATGATGTGATGAGTAAAAATAAAATGTGATGGATAGATTATTAAAAAAAAGTATGATGTGATAGGTAGGGTATGAAAAAGTAAGGGTAAAAGTGGTTTTCTAACAAAAAATGGAAGTGTTTTATTGGAATTAGAAAAAATGAAAGAGGAAGTATTTTATTTATTCTAAAATATATTTTTCATACCTTTTAATGAAAGTGGTCAAAAGTTCACATTATCACAAATTTTAACATTATAATTTCACTTTTTCTTAAGTTTCGTAAAAAACAAATGAAAATTTTAATTCGGAACGATGGAGAAAAAAAATATATTTTGGAGGTTCCAGTGGTAGGAAGAAGAATTTACCAATCGAAACAAGGTCTTTCAGATATTGGAGTAAAATAAAAATAAAATCTTTAAAATAAAAATATTTACAGCAAAACAAATCTTTTCATATTCTCTTTAATACTACTTATTCACTATTTTTACTACATTTGTATTGGTAATTGTGTTTTCCTCTCTTATTGGTTTATCTATAATTTACTAGTTGAACTCTACAAACTTAAATAATGTGTAAGAGAGGAAACACAAACCAATAAGAGAGGAAAACAAAATGTAGTTTTCCTCTCAACGGGTAATTGTTTGTCTGTTTAGGGCCTTTAGGGATAGTTACTTAGGCATTGTGGATTTGTGGGGTGTTTGCTTGGTGCCCTTTTTTGAGTGGTAATTATGTTTTCCTCTCTTATTGGTTTGTCTTTTTACTAGTTGAACTCTACAAACTTGTGTCTTTTGTGCTCGAATCGGGGTCTTTTAGAAACAATCTCTTTAGGTAGAGGTAAGGTTCGCGTACAATCTCTCCCCCACCCCAAGACCCCACTCCGGGCATTTTACTCGATAGGATGTATTCGTTGTGGTAGGACTCTAAAGGTTTGGCCAAGGGTCGGTCTTAAAGGAGCAAAAGCATGTGAGACAATTTAGATTGTAGAAGAAAACTCGCTCCGGAGGGAATTTACTGTATCTGATATAATTCCAAACATCAAATTACATGAATAATCTAATGCTCATAATCAAACTAAGTTTTACCCACATTATAATTCATGCTTTTTATAGAGCATAAGAAAATTTGAAATTTAATTCAAGATTTCAAGAAAAGTTGTTTCCATGCTACATGCCTGGCGGTGTCATTGGATCTTAGGTTTGCTGATTCTTTGCATTCGAACGTTCAGTGGTATGCAACCCGGGATCTTAGATGTTTTCAGCAAGAGCTCGTCAATTAGGGCAAGTAGTTTCAATTCCTGGAAGACATTATTCACATCAATTTATGATTTTCAATGCTAGATTATAGAAGGCAGAGTGTAGTTGTAGAGCAGTGATTGGACTTCACCTCTTTGTAAAACATATTTTTAGACTTGCCTCTGCCTGGTGCGAAAGGGCTTTCCACGGCTACCTATATAAAAAGCAGCATGATGCACATTTGCACTGACCTGAAGAAGAGTCAAACCATGAGGGTGTGCTTTAGGGCAAATAGTACCTTGCATTTTTACAAGAGGGTTGTTTCCGGGACTTGAACCTGTGACCTCAAGGTCACATGACCCACCCAAAGTCCCAAACCCCACTTACACAAGACACTATTTAGAGCACTGCACTTACCCATATCATGCCACGCCGTCAAGCTCCCTCTGAAGATCTGGTGAAACTCAAGTCATTCTTTATCTTCCCTGGCTCGAAGTATAACTCCATGTCAGAAATAATCGGGAGCTTGGTTTGGCAAAGATCCACTCAGGGCCTTCCAAACTACATACCAACACGCTGCATAAGTAGCAATAATAACCATTCTCCGTTTACTTTTTATTAATTTAACATGTTTATTGGAAAATTATGTGGAAATATCAAAGATGGAAATATATTCAACAAAAGTTATATTCACTTTCTAACACATTTGGCTGGAAAATTAAAGATGGAAATTTAGAGCAGGACAAATGGAGTGTTAAATAAGGGTAGTGCGGAGTAAATTTTTTTCCTTATACTCCATCCATAACATAAACTGCATGAGGTTGTTTAGATGACCAAGAATGTGATGATACTCATGTTCAACTTTAAAAACGGCTATAAAAGAAAATCATGTGTGGCAAAGAACCCTTGCACATACCAGACACAGATCACACTCTTTATTTATCACATTGAGATTATGGCTCAAATTACTTTCTTCGGATGACTAAGACCTTGTGGATGAGGTAGACTTTGTGAATGGGGTGGAGTTGCAATTAGTGCAAATCTGCAGTATGGAGAGAGTCTTACTTTGCCCAAATGAAAATGTTTGGGTATGAGTATGTTCATTAGTTTGTGTGTGTGTGTGGGGGGGTAGGGGAAATAGAAATTTGATTTCCAATATTTATATCTCACATCCTAACAAGTTTAACCTATACATCTTACCAATAGGGCCTAGCAGAAAATCAGATAATGACACAATGCAGCCCACTAGTACCTACATTAAATAAAAAAAATCAACATGAGCAGGAGAAACAATTATTTTCCAAGAGACCCTGATGTGTCTCTTTAAAAATATCTGTCTGTAAAAAATTCTAATATGGACTCATGAAGCCACAGATCTACTAACACAATGGAATTACTATAAATGGAAAGCCAAAAAAATGCATGCAATGATTATTTTATGGCAATGAAATTTTCTAAAAGAAATAGTAAAAACACATTTCATTTACAGGATGAGGTATAAGATTAACCAAATGAGAAAAACCAAAAAAAAATTAAGGCACAATGTGTGCTTATTCCATATATGTATGACGAGAAGTCAAAGTTTGAAGTTAATTTTGGAACGGATGGAGTATTATTAGCAGACAAAGCCAATATTACAACCAAATGTTATAGCAAATACCTCCCACCATTTGTTGTTGGCACTAGTATATAGCTTGCGGCAGGGTGCACCATCCTTCTCAAAGGGTATGACCCCTTTTTTCCTTTTGAACCAAGAATATATTTTGGTTGGATCTCAAAAAAGTTGCCCACCTTTGATTCTCAGAACTTTGACACTATTACAAACTTACCCTGTTCACCAGCTCCAAGGACCCATCTGGTCCATGAACAAATTCAACAGAATAATGAGTGCTATCAGAATGGGCCCTCATTCTACCCAAATAGTCACAGGTTATGTACATAAGAATATCTACAAATATACTCTTTTCTGTCATTCCTTTAGAATAATCAGCGTATTGTCTTGTTTTATCATAAGAAGTTGATGCTCTGTCCAATATTGTATATGTTATCTCGTCAAACTCGATGCCAATCTGGCTCAACTTATGGCCCCACATCACAGCCCTCTCTGGTAGCCCTTGCTTGCAAAGCTGTGACAGTAGTAAGTTAGCTGTGACAGTATTAGGGATAAATGCCATCTTTAGCAACTTTGCAGCCAAAATCATAGCACGGTCTAGTACATCATTACAAGCACCATTCATCAAAATGTTGTATGTAACTGTATTTGGAACTATTCCTGCTGAGACAAGTTCATTCAGCATCATAACCGCCCGATTTATCTTCTTACTAGTACAAAAACCATGAAGCCTTATATTATAGGTAGTAATATCTGGTTCCCATCCCGTAGCAAACATTTTACTCACCAAGTTATCCACACTAGCCATGTCAAATGCTTTAATGAATCCATTAATCAAAGTGTTGTAAGTAACAGTGTCAGGTTTTACTCCACTCTGTTGCATCTTGATGTAAGTATCTATAGCTGACTGCATCCTTCCCTGCATGCATAACCCTTTAAGAATTATGTTAATTGTAAACACATCCGGGAAAAGGCCCTTCTCTCTCATCTCCTTCTCCAACATCAAAGCTTCATTCAGTCCTCCACTCTTACAAAAAGCAGCAATTAGAGAGTTATATACAAAATTATTGGGCACAAGCTCCTTCCTTTTCATTTCTAGGAACTTCTCATAAGCTTCTCCAACAAATCCGGTTTTACATAGTCCGTCTATAAACGCAGAAAAAGCAACAACATCAGGAGTCATCCCTATCCTTCCCATTTCTTCCCACAAAAAAAGGGCACTATCTGTGTCTCCCTTCTTGAAATACCCATCTAAAAGCAAAGTAAAAGAGACTCTGTTGATAGGGAAGTTCATTGAAATCATCTTACTCATCAGTTCCTTAGCTTCGTGAAGACTCCCTGTTGTGCACAAGCACATAAGTAGAGAGGCACATGTGGAGGCCGAAGGATTCTGACCAAACTTTACCATAATATTATAAATACCAAATGCATTTTCTCCTAACCCCAATTTGCTATACGCAGCAATTATGGAATTAAAAGAAATTACACTAAGAGGTATCCCCATCTCAAGAATATTATGCAACAGCTCTACGGCCTCATCCAACCTTTCGGCCCAACACAATCCTGCAATGGTCACATCAGTCAACGAACAATCTGGAATTACTTCCCTTGTAATTAAATCTCTTAACAATTTGTCTGTGTTCTCTTCCCTCCCATACTTGTAGTAACCTGCCACCAAGACATTGAAAGTTATACCATCTGGAGAAATTCCATTCTTTATCATTTCCTTATAAAGGGAATCGGCTTTATCAACTTCCCTTGCTTTAACATAACCATCCATCAAAATGTTATATGTTTCGGTGCTTGCATAAACACCAAATTCTTGCATTTCATCAAAGATCCTCCTTGCTTCGGCAATGCTTCCCTCTTTACACAATGCATTGATGATGGTACCGAAAGTAATGTCATTAGGCTTACACCCATGTTCAATCATCACATGCACCCAATTCAATGCATCTGATGTCCAACCCTTCATACAATATGCATTAATCAAAATGTTGTATGTTATTGTGTCTTGTTCACACCCAAACTTTCTCATTAAATGTAACAGACTCTCTCCAACTTGAAGGTACCCTCTTTTACAAAACCCAAGGATCATCACGTTATATACATAGGTATTAGGACAAGGACCTTTGTGAAGCATATCACGAAATAACATCCACACACTGCGATGATGATCAAACCTAAACAACAATTTAAATAGAATACTTACTGCTGACAAACTTGGCTGCATTTTAGCCTCCCTCATAATACACAAAACCTTCAAAGCTCCAGAAATCATTTCAGAACACAAAAAAGCTCGCATCAATGAATCAAGTACCGAAAAATAATTTGAGGCATAAAAATAATATTCTCTGCACATGAACTCCACGACTTCATCTCCTCTGCATTCTCCAATCCTTTTAATAATCCATGAAAGCATGTCTTGTGACATTAATCTCAGTTTCATCGCATCCAGCAAAAGGGCAGCTATGCAACCTGATTGCACCATTCGCTCTGAATAATCTTGAAACACATATTTGAAGAGAGCAAGTGCAACTTTGCGGTCATGGAATGATTTCATTATTTCTACAACACAATGTGGGCAAAACTGGTTGGAAAATGCATTCAAATAATCAGCATTTTCTGTTTTTATCATTTTCGACAGCCCTACAAGGATTATACGCCTCTCATTCAAAGTAATCACATTATAACCTCCTGTGTTCGGCACGGGGGAAAACTGTTCTATAAAATCAAACTTTACATCAGAAAAAGGCGAACTTGAACCGTGAACTGAGCTGTCTGAAGAGAAAAGGACGGAGTGAGAAATTAGGGATTTGCACAGAGGCGGCGATGCGTTTAACATCATGGACAGAAATAAGGTGTGATGACCTGCCTTAACAGCACAATGCAGCCGGCGACTCACGCCATGCATCTGAAAGTTCTGCAATTCAGTGTTTAGCAGTACTTCCTTCACGTACACTTTTTACACCTAGCCAGACATTACAAAAGCATTTTATCTTCAGTCCTTTGCCCATTAAGGCTTCATCATCGTAGTTTTACATATAAATGCATTATTCATCATGTTAATACATCAAAATATTGAAATATGTACTCGTTGTATCAACGCAATCAGATATTTAGTACTTTAGCTTATCAAAAATGTACTATTGGGCACCTTAGGTCTAGAAATTATATTCCAGTCTGGAAAACCTTCTTTACATGTCCAGAATGCCCTAAGGTACTCAACATAGGTCTGCAATTCCATAAATGTTTTGTCAATTTAAAGACCTTGTTATCATAAGGTCTTTTTACAATCATTGTCCTAAGGCACCTTATGTGTCATCAATGCAATTCTAAGTTACCATTGCTTCCAAGATCCATCCTGTTTCCCCATTAATATTTGATATCCATAATGTCCATATATACTAACATATCCGTAGGGGTGTTAATCAATCTAAAATCGGACCAAAGACCGAACTAAACCAAAATATAGACCAAAGACCGAACCTAATTGTATTCGGTTTTGGACAGGACCAAAATCGTATGGACCGAACCTGTCCAGACCGAATCCAAGCCAAAAAAAAATCTGATTCCAAATTTCAATTCTGGTGAAAAAATGTAGTACAAAATACAAAGGAGTTCATAATCCAGAGTCCAAACACATAAGATTTTCCATTCGTTTCATTCTATATAAACTGCACACAAACAAACAAAAAACCCAAAAAGAATATAGAGGAAGTTAGAATTCTTCAATTAACAAAATAAAATCTTGTATAACTGACTAAAAATTTCAGTGGCTTAGAATTGTTCAGTGGGTTCTTCAAAAAACCCCTAGAAACTTTGGCTTGTATAACTGACTACAAATTCAAAATTATTAGTCCTTTGAGATATGGATAAAATTAAAATAGAAGTGAAATGAGTTTTGAAAGACATCAAAGGGAAATAAAATCAGGGGAAAGGGATTGGGCGTATCACCTGGGATGGTGCTGACTGCCGACCCTGAGGTTATTGAAGTCGTCTCTCGAGTCTCGTCTGAACTCTGAACTCCGGCGGTGAAGATGGTGCGATTGTTGGAAGAAGATGACGGAGAGGAAGATCGGAGAGCTCAGACGAGAGGAAGAAGATGGCCTGCGGCGATTGTTGAAACAAAACTAATTTTGTTTGAAATATGTGAAACTCTTTTGATTCACCCATAGCACAAAAAGATGAGGATTAAATTCACTGGTAACTATTGTTTGTTTAGTACTCCGTATTCTTGATTATTTGATAAAATAAAATATTTTTATTACATTTTGTTTTATAGAATTTTTATCTATTTTCGGACAGTGTAAGTTTTCATTTTATTTTTTTACCAATTTGTAAATAAACTAACTTTAAAAGACAGGTAGTTACACAGTGTGGCCAAGATATCATTCCATTAACGGGGCTACCCCCAGCGGCTGAGGCCTTGCAATGTCAGTTGGCCAAAGCGTCCAGCTACAAGTCCCGACCGGGTGGTCTGACGCTTCTGGGCTTGAATCGTCTGCAATTTTGACGTTAATGGTAATAACAATTGCGTCATCAGCGATTGTGGCAGCGCACTCTGATTGCATATTGGTATTGCATATTAATATGTTAGGGAAAATCTCTAGGATTTATGTTGATATGCCATACATTATTGTTAAGGATATATATTTAGTTATTACTTTTGATAGTGGATGGGTAAATAGTGATTCTTCTATATTTGTATGTGTGTGTATATATGGCACGTTAATTTGGCCTCATTACAGTTTTTCAAAGATTCAGGCACGGATGATTAAACTAAGTTAAGGAAGAAAAAAGATCAAATATGACAACTTGCTTATATATGAAGAATGTATGAAATATTTATCTTGTAAATGCTCTCAGATTTATAGTTCGTTGGGGTCATAAAAATATTATCATCCATTTATATTTTGTTGGGATGATTGATTGGATAAATAGGCCTAGAGATTTGAAATACTAGTTGTTATGATAGTTATCCTTATTATTCAAATTATAACACTTAATTTTGAATAATTAAACAATTTAGCATTCAAAAAAATATTTATAATCTTTGGTGCGCCTAACGAACTTTTAATATTGAATTACTACTAAGTATTATTCGAATACCAAGATCGTTAAAAGGTTTTTTTGTACGTTTCTAAGAAACTCACAACTATTAGAATACTAATACATACTAATATCATTTAAATATTTAAACTCATAGTAGGTATCATTGATAATGGTGCACCTTAAGTATTCACATATTAGTACTGCACTAGCTAGTATTCATTTAAGTCCCAACAAAGACTTTTATGCAAAATTTAAAATACTTCACACTATCTTTATAGGAGTTGTATCTGATTACAATGCCTTTTTGCACACCTATTGACCATTAAAGTTATGTCTCAAGGCTAAAACTTTTCAGGACAAACATTTTTTATACTAGCTAGCTCGTCGCGCTGCAACCTCACCACAAAAAAAATTCAACCCCTAACTTGGTTCTATAAAGTTGTTTATATTGCTTGCTCCTATTCGTTTCACCATACGCAATTTAGGCTAAAATTCTTTGAAATCATTGAACATTAATAATACTTACGAACAAAATTAATTTCCCAAAGATTGAAGGAGGTGCTGCCTTATGTTATCGACCTGAACCAAGGAGCTTTCATTAAAGATAGAGAATCGGTTCACAATGTATTAATATACCAGGAGATTGCTAAAGGGTATAAAAGGAAAAGAATATTTCAAGATGTATGATGAAATATGACATACAAAAGGCTTATGACTTAGTAAGCAAGGAAGCAATAAGAGGTTTTATGTATAATCTTAAGTTCCCAAAACAATTCATTAGTTGGGTAATGTTTTGTGTATCTACCCTTAGAGGATTACGGCAAGGAGACCCTATGTCACCTTTGTTGTTTGTGCTAGTCATGGAATACCTTACTAGAAGTTTCCAAGGTGCAGTTCTTAAGGACAGATTTGGTTCCTATTCTATGTGTGGTAGCTTAAAGATAGTAAACTTAATTGTAGTGTGTAAGGCTAAGACTAAGTCTGTTAAGTGCATAATGATAGTCCTTGAAGAGTTTAAGTTCTCAACTAGATTTAATATTAACTATAGTAAATCTCATATAGTCTTTGGGGGGATAAGAGAACAACAGAAGGAAGAATTATTGCAGATCACCAAAATGAAACATGGGACTCTACTTTATACCTGCTTGGGAAGTCCCATTACTGTAGCTAGGCTAACAGCCAGTGATTGTAAGGCTTTGGTACTCAAGATTACAAACAAAATTGGAGCTTCGGGTACTAGACACTTCTTATATGCTGCTAGAATTAGAATCATAAATTTTGTGTTGATGGGGATCATTACCTTCTAGTCAAGAATCTTCATATTACCAAAAGGAGGGATAAAGAAAGTCACTTCTATATGTAAGAATTTTATTTGGGGTAGTTGTAGTAACTATGAAAGGATTCCTTTGGTGAAATGGGAAGATGTTTGTCAGAAGAGGAATTATGGAGGCTTAGGGTTAAAAAATATCAATAACTGGAATAGAGTTATAATCATGAAGTTGAATTGGGACATTGCCGATAAAAAAGATGTACTTTGGGTTAAATGGATCCATAATAGGTACATAAAAGGGGCTGATTTCTTGAACTATATGCCAAGTAAGGATTCCTGCCAGTATTGGAAGGACATGATAAGAATAAATGAGTTGTTTAGATCAATGCCTACAAATAAAGAATACAGGGTGAATGAGGGATATGACTGGCTTAGACCCCAGTGGACGAAATGGGTGTGGAATAAACTCACTCTATCCAAATTCCAGGTGATGATTTGGCTGTACATGCGTGGGAAACTACAGACAAAGGACAAATTGGGGAGATACCTAATTGTGGAAATGAGATGTGGTTTATGTGAGAAGGATAATGAAACTGCCAATCACCTATTTTGGAAGTGTAGTTTCGCACAGAGGGTGTATCAGCAAGTTTTTGACGGAGACAATACTCTGTTTCAAGCCACTAACTTAGAGGAAATGGAGGATGCAATGCTGAAAGATAAAAGAAGAATAACAAAAATGAAGATCACTGCTATATGGGCAGCTTGTTTGTATAGTATATGGAGAGCTAGAAATAAGATTGTGCACCAAAACACATGCACGGTAGAGGAGGCTAGTGAGTATGTTACTAGCTATATGAACTTTTGTCTTATGTACTCCGTATAAGAAAGTGAGGTTGGTGTTAGAGGAAATATGTAAGTAAAGGTTGGTGTTGAAGCCCCGAGCATGTTTGTGAATACTCGGACTAATAACCGCAAGAAGACACACACAAATCTGAGTATTGACAATAGACCATGGGGTATACTCGGGGTTGAGACTGATTTTTCCATCTCCGAAGATTGTTTTTACGGTGCTTCTTCATAGCCATTGGTCTACCGAAGAAGGAGATTAGTAGCAAGAGTGGTCCGCACATTAAGAGACCATGCTGGATAATTTATACCAGAGAATTTTTTTAGGATTAAATTGTGAAGACTGCGATGTAAAAGTTTTAATCCAGAAGGTAGAGCAGCTAGGGAATCAGACGGTAACATCATAGATGTGGCAGTCGACGGCATGTGGCAATCGAAGGATCAGCGGCAGATGCACGATCAGAAAAAAAGATTAGATTTTGAGAGAAATCAGCTCTGATATCATGATATAATTTGATAATAATTAATTTTATTGAATATTACTCCGTAAAAAATATATATCTCTATATATAATAATTACATGAGATAATTCTAATCATATTAATAGAATAACTAACTCATTTAGTAATCCTTATAATGTTAAGGGGCTGTTTGTTTCAGCCTCTTAATGGTTCAGATGTCTGAATGGTTCAGCACTTAATGGTTCAGACTGTTTGTTTCAGCCTCTTAATGGTTCAGATGTCTGAATGGTTAAGAAATTTGCCTCTGAATGGTTAAGTATTATACAGAGTCTGAATGGTTAAGACCTCTTATCTGAATTGAATGGTCCAGACCTCTTACTGGTTCAACACTTAATGGTTCAGACCTCTTACTGGTTCAGCACTTACTCATTCAGAAATTGCCAAACAGTCCTTAAGTCTATGAACAACCTACTAGGGATTTACCCTCATATGGTTTGCAAGATCCAACCGGGAAGTAGATCACATATTCACATGTAAAACCTGAGATCGCTAAAAAGAAACGGATTTTTAGAGAACGCTGACTGGCACTTCTTCCTTCACATGAATCACCCTCTCCAATTCACCGTTTTTTATATCACCGAATGCATTCTCACAAGTCCACCGAAAACCATTTGTAGATCTCTCTTTCTCTCTCTCTCTCTTTTCCTTCTTCTCTCCGACCCTTTTCTTGAAAATGCAAAGCCCTTCTTAGAGCTGCTGTTCTTCAGGTAATTATGAATCTCACTCAGAAGTATTCAATTGATTAGCCATGAAATCTGTTGTTTCAGTTTGGGTATTCTCTATCTTTCTTGATGGTTTTGGTAATTTGCCTGGTTTTGCTGTTGCATTGATTTGAGCTGAATGTTGAAAAAGGCAAAAAATTTAAAATGCCCAGTTCTTGATTTAATTAGTTACTTTGTGTGATTTGTGTTTGGTGCAGTTATTGTGTTGGTTTCTCGGGGAATTAGTTGGAAAAGTTGGGAACTTTGCATTAATTGGATGGAATCTGGGAGTGTTGTAGAAACCCTAGGTGGTGATGGCTGTGTGGAGCTCACATTGGGGGTGGAGGAGGAGAGTCATTCAATAGGTGATGACAAGTTGGGAGATGAACCGAAAGAGGTTTCGGATGAACGGATTTCCCTGGTTGTGGATGTTTTCGGCCCGGGGAACGGAATCTGTCAGAAGGGAGATGGCAGCAGTGGCCCAGAACACAAGTTCAATGTGGGTGATTTGGTATGGGTGAGAACCAAGTCGTCGCTATGGTGGCCCGGAATCGTGTCCGACCCGTCGGATGAAACGGGTCCCGTTCTCGTCAAACATTTCGGGAACATCATATCATCCCGTTGCCCCTCCTCTCAGTTGAAGCCCTTCGTCGACAGTTTCGACCAAATGCTGCTACAGTCCAGCTCTAGAAGCTTCCGAGGAGCAGTAGAAAAGGCTGTGATCGAGGTAGGTCACCGCATACACCAGCAGATGTCGTGTTCTTGTTTTTCTCCCCCAAAAGAGAACAAAAAACCGACCCATAGGGGCAAAATCGACTTTTTCTCCGCATCCGAATTCGACCCCACAAAGTTTCTTGAAGCCATAAGGTTAAAAGCCGTGGACGTTTCTTTCCCCGGTGGCATTGAGTTTGCTGTCATGAAAAATTGCCTATCTGCCTTTTACTCATCTCTCGGGCATAAGCAACTGTCGGTGCATAAACTCAGGCCGAGAAACGAGGGCAGTTTTGGCAATGATGCAAAGGGCAGTTTGGGCAACGATGCAAAGAAGGAAGAAGAACTGGGGGACATTGGGGAGAGCTCCGAAGAGAGAGACGAAAAATCTGCGGATTTGAGAGAAAGGAAGAAAAGCAAATACCTTTCCTACCCCTATGTCAACAGTTGGAACAAGAAGGTCAGTTCCACTTCTCAAGAAGGGGAAACCGGACCGAAAGATCCGGAAACGGAGTCAAAGAAACCGGTTTCCGAGCAGTCTTCCGGAAACCTCACAGCCAGAAGAACCCCTAGGAGGAAATCTAGAAGCTTCAAGAGCTTATATGGGACACTGGAGAGCGTTGGTCACTCGCCTTTGACCGAAATGGTCAAAACTCTCAACTCGACGGCGCGTGACTGTCTTTATCCTATGGGAAGTAAAGATTCGGTTTCGGCATTGGGTTTCTTTTATAACTTCAGAAAGTTCTCTTTTTTGAACAAGCAAGTGAAGGAGAAGAGCTCAGAAGGGAACATGTCAACAACCAAAGGGGGGAAAGTTCAAAAGAAGATGAAGAAGAAGAAGATGGAAGGGAGTAAAACATCCCCTGAGATTGGAGTGATCCATGGGTTGCCGGATATGAACGGTGGCGGCATGAGACTCTCGGTTGAGAATATGGAGGTGACCGGACCGGATACGTCGAGGGGTAAACTCAAACCGATGAGGGCTAAAAACAAGGGCGTGGTTCTTGAAATGGGCCCACGCCCTGCCCCGAACGGTGGGCCTTGGAACGAAGGCCCATCGCTTTCTTGGAGAGCCGGGCCCAGGAAGAGAAAGAGAATGGAGGAAGCGCTTTCGACGGCGGTGGGGCCCGCGGGTGTACCGGATTTGAATGGAAAGGGTTTGGCGGATTCAAGTGGTGGCCATGCATCTGTGGGCCAACCCCAACAAGAGAAGAAGAGGAGGAGGAGGAGGAGCAAGTCTGACACTGGTGGGGCCACACTGCTCTTGAACTTTGCTCCGGGGCATGCTCTGCCTTCTAAAGAATCTCTGGTCGCGACGTTCATGAAGTTCGGTCAGGTTTCGGAGCCCGAAACGCAGTTCACGGGCGAATCTAGCGCCCGCGTCATCTTTACGCGGATGTCCGATGCAGAAGGAGCATGTAAGAGCTTAGAAACTTCGGGCAGCCCGTTCGGGCCCGCCCTTGCCAGCGTCAGTACGGTTCCTCCTCCCGGAAAGAGTGCCAAGCCCCAGAAAGCCGCGGGGGCCACACTTCTCTTGAATTTCGCTCCTGGCCATCCTCTGCCGTCGAAAGAATCTCTGAACGAGACGTTCATGAAGTGGGGCCCACTCGTGGAGTCCGAAACCCAGTTCGTGACCGATTCCAGCGCCCGGATCGTCTTCGCTGGGAGCGGTTGTGCAGAAGTAGCATGCCTGGGTCTACAGAAGAGCAACCCGTTGGGACCCGCACTTGCTAGTTACAGTCTGGTCCCGAAACCCCCTCGGCGCAAGAGGACCCCGAAGTCACCTAACGTGGGCCCACCCGCCGGGGGGAGCACGCTTCTATTGAGTTTCTTCCCCGGACATCCCCTCCCAACTAAACAATCTCTCATTTCAGCATTTGCGAAATTCGGTCCGGTCTCAGAGCCCGCGACCCAGTTCACAAGTGAATCCACTGCCCGGGTCATCTTTATCCGAGCCAGTGATGCCGAAGCAGCTTGTAAGAGTTTGGAGACAAACAATCCGTTTGGGCCCGCACTCGCCACCTTCCGGGTGCATTGTCCTGCACTGGTCATTAACAATGCAGTGGTCAATAAGGCAACAACGGTTGGGACCCAAAAAACCACCGTTTGGCACGCAAACAGCCCGATCCACCCGGTACCACTGCCCCGAAACGGCGAGGGCCCGAACAATGGAGTGGCCAATAAGGCAACAGCGTTGAGCAATAACAACACCGGGGCCCACAAAAACACTGTTTTGCCCGCGGGCAGCCCGAACCTCCCGGGACCACCGCCCCGAAACGGAGAGGGGCCCGTTGACATTGTGTACATGAAAAAGAATCTGGAAATGATGAGATCAGTGCTGGAGAAAGAAGGGGACAACATCGACCCGGGAATGAAAGCCAAGCTAGAATCCAATATTGAGTCCTTCCTCAAGAAACTAAACGCCATGGCTGGTTCGTCTTCTTCGTCCTCATAGAAGTATATATATAATATTATATATGCCCTTTGCTGCATTTGCTTTGGGATCGTGCTTGGGTACCCCAAGTGGATCCCACTTTCTCACAGACATTTCACATGTAGCCTTTATGGAGTGTCTGTCAGAAAGGTGGGGTCGGGTCAGACTTGGGGTACCCCAAGTGGATCCCACTTTCTCACAGACATTTCACATGTAGCCTTTATGGAGTGTCTGTCAGAAAGGTGGGGTCGGGTCAGACTTGGGGTACCTCAAGCGCAACTCTTTGCTTTGTGGCTCAAAAGAATCGCGATGGGGCGGGAAAAGAACTTTGAAAATGTCGATAAAAAAGTCGTGTCTCTTTAGTTTTTGTTCTTGATGTCATTATTGTCTGTTGGGGAACATTGGGGTTTTTTTTCTTCTTCTTTGAATTGGTTATAAACATCCCCTTAGGTTTATCAAGAAAGTGTTGTGCAATAAACATATTGGTATAGGGGTTTTAGTGTTTTGCCTTTTCCAAGACACATTGTAGGTGTGATGGGTATTGTGCAAATGTTATGTTGTAACAACAGATGTCAAATGTAGTAGTAGAAAAAACATTGATAATTTGTGTCTTTCTTTCTTTTTATGTTTTTTTGTTCCTTATTTTTTACTTCATTTGTCCCATATAACAAACTTCACAGTTTCCTACTTTCCTTATTTAGATATTCTAAAATAATTTGCCCTTTGGTTTTTTCTTTAGAAGTAAAGAATATGTGACCTTTATATATAAGAATACTCTGTAGGTTTTACTTACACATTTTTCACTTGTTAACACATTTTTGAACTCTATAAAAGAAAACATCAGAATCCTTTTTGGGATAGAAGGAATATATTAATATTACTATATATGTCCCATAATTCAAGTCTTATGATGGTTTTTTGGTCAATTTGTGACATTTTATACGTAGTAATAAAGATTGAAGGGGTTGATGTTGTTGAAGTGGCGACGGAGTGAGGGCAGAGGTGGTGCTTGATGTTGTTGAAGAAGAAAGGAAGAAAGAAAGAAATGTTTGTTGTAATGGATGGAAGGGGTTGAAATTTTACCCACTAATAGGAGATGATTAGGGGTAAAATTGGAATCGCAAAAAAACTTATTTTAAGACAAAAGGGTATATCATTTTGAAATTGGTGCATACATGTGTGTGCAAGTTTTACATATTTAGGAGAGTCACAATTATGTCGCTCGATTATAAAATTTTTAACAACTGGATTAATCTAGAATTTAAGATGAACAGGGTTTGGCCATGTTGTATTCACCTAATCTGAATGGTTATGATTTGATTGTAATAAGTTTCGTTCCAATATGATTGGTCTTATCTGAATATAGTAATATTTAAAGTTATTTCTGATCTGATTCTAATAAGAAAATAAGTACTAAGAATAAGATGAAGAGAATAAAGTTTTATTGGTCAACACTCATCACTCCTAGTCCTTCATGTATAAGGGGTTATCGAAGACTTTTTTCACATAGTAACATTTTGAGTATAAATACTTCCCTTGTCCGAAAAAAAAGTATCTCTCCGTTGTAAGTTATAACATTTGACTCGACTTTCTTTTAAATGAAAAATGACATGAAATTAAACAATAAAAAATCACATTATCAAATAAGCAACGAAAATAGATCAAGAAGTAAATTAAATTTGATTATGTGAATAATGAACAAAAAAATAATTTTTCAATGGAGGAAGTAACTCTCAAATCAAATGCTAGGCTACACAACGGCTATGGCCTAAACAATAGACCATATGTCTTAAAATGTGTGTGTCTATTAATTTTCATAGTTTAAGGTCAAAGAGTGTTCCAAAATGATTTACATAGTTACTATTACGCCATATATGGGAAACTTGGTGATGAGTTTATATAGCCAAGGGTTCTCCCACCTTATCAGCTAACTTTTAGGGTGTGGCTCTCCCTTGTGCTGTATCAATGGTATCAGAGCCAACTCGGAGTGGTGGCCTACGGAGTGGTGGCCCACGGAGTGGTGGCCTGGTGAAACCAGCCGTGACCAACGTAGCCGTGACCAACGAGGACGTTGGGCCTTATGGGGGGTCGAATGATATTAACTGATTTCATTGTCCCACACCGGTTAAATGCGGAACTTGGTGATGGGTTTATATAGCCAAGGGTTCTCCCACTTTAACAGCTAGCTTTTAAGGTGTGGCTCTCCCTTGTGCTGTATCAACATCTCTTGTTTTATACTCCCTCCGTCCCCATGTATTTGTCCACTTTCATTTTTACACACCATCTAATGCACTTCTTTAATCCATTTTATCTTGTAATTTGTATATTTAAAAATTATTAAAATTATATATTAATAATCTATATGTTAAGACAAATCAAACAAGATCACACAACTATATTTAGGCTTACACACTGAGAGAATTTGATGAGTCAAAGTACTTAGATGAACAGTTCCAAAAGTCAAATGTGGACAAATACAAGGGGACGGAGGGAGTATAACTTTTGATATATACTTTTTAAATATGTACTAATTTGTATTTTGATTTCCATACAATTTTATAAATAAAATAATTTTAAAAGTTAAGAAATTTTCCACATCGTTTGAATAGTGTTAATCATTATTGGATGAGGAAACTAATATACATTGCAATTTTTATTTAATTGATCATAAAAGTTTATCGTGTTTGACTCCGGTCAAATTAGACAAATAAACTGACGAAGGGAGGGCAGAGGTCGTGCTTGATGTCGTTGAATAAGTAGAAAGAAAGAAAGACAGAAATATCTGTTGTAATGGAGGGAAGGGGGTTGAAATTTAACTCTAATAGAAGATGATTAGGGGTAAAATCGGTGGGGTTCTATTGACACCGGCTTTTGGTGACACTCCGGTGTCACTGTCATTTTGGAGCACTTTCGCTGCTCCGTTTGTAAAATTGATGGTTCCTACCCCCCTAACCCACCTCCTAAACCCCCCACCCTACCCCCGCCCCTGCACTTCCGGTGCAACGCATAATAGCCACACATTTTGTGGGGGGCTTACGGCGGGATTGGGGTGGGGGTTCACGGGCAAGGGTAGGGTGGGGGTTTAGGGGGGGTAGGAACCGTCAATTTTACAAACGCAGCACCGGAAGTGTCCCAAAATGACAGTGGCACCGGAGTGTCACCGTACTCCGGTGTCACTAGAACCCCACCGAGGTAAAATTGGAATCGCAAAAAATCTTATTTTAAGACAAAAAGGGTATATCATTTTGAAACTGGTACGCGTACATGTGTGTGCATGTTTTACTATTTAGGAGAGTCACAATTATGTCACTCGATTATAAAATTTTTAACAACTTGATTAATCTAAAGTTTAGGATAAGTAGAGTTTGACCATGTTCCATTTACCCGATTTGAATGGTTTTTGTTTGATTAGAATGAGTTTCGATATGATTTAATTTGGTCTGATCGGATCTGAATGTAGTTTAAAGTTTTTTTATCTGATCCGATTCCAATAAAAAAAGTAATAATAAATAATAATAAGAATAAGTTAAAGAGAACAAAGTTTTATTGGTCAACACTCATCCGAGTCCTAGTCCTTCATGTATAAAGGGGTTATCAAAGACTTCAATGATATGAAATTAAAAAATAAAAAATTATATTATCAAACTAGCAATGAAAATAGACCAACAAGTAAATTAAATTTGATTATGTAAATAGTGAATGGAAAAATAATTTTTGAATAGGAGTAACTCTCAAATCAAGTGCTAGGCTACACAATGGCTATGGCCTAAACAATAGACCAAAGTCCATATTCTTTGCCTTAAGATTCAGCATAAAGAGAATTCCTCCACTTCTTTCCCTCTCAACTTTGACAATTTTAACATTTTCCTGCTCCCCAAAAAAATATATAATTCCCTTTGAAATAAAGAATGAAAATATTTTTTATCATCAATATTTTCTTCTTTTTTTTCCAATTTTGCCTATTTTCTAGTGATTTACTCTCTCCAATCTCCATGCCTAACTAACTTTAGGCTGCCCTTTTCTAAAATTCTCAAAATAAAATTTGTGCTTTTCAAAATAAAATTTGTGCCCTTCTTCCATACATTTGTAAGCTTGTGAGTGGCTGAGGATTGAGGGTAAAAATGTAATCTTCATGTTACTTATTTGCCAAAAGAAGAAGGTATATATAACAGAGATATATGAGACGATCTAAAAAGAAAATATGATAGAAAAATGAAATATTTGCACTAAATAACATGAAAACTAAAGTCATTTCCCTAAATACTAGAGAAAAAGATTTTTTGAAATATGTCGTTCAAAATAGTTTTTATATTTTAAACAAAAAATGTAATTTATGTAAATCATATATATACTCCATTTTTTTTACCTTTTCAACATAGTTAGTAAACTTAATGTAGTCAATAGAGAGAAGGATATCATTAGAAAAGACAAGATATGTTGGAGTAATGATCATTAGTGGAATATATGGACTTTTGCAAACCCTTGTTCACACTCTTATAGCCAGCCGTAGGTAATTAATCAAGTCATAAATAAACTACAATTAGCAAACATACTCTGTATATATAATGATGAGCATCATAATGATAATGATGATACTAATAATAATAATCATACTAAAAGTAATAATCATACTTTGTAATAAACAACAACAATGATTATGGTAATAATAATAACAAGAATAATGATAATAATAACAATAGTAAATCATAATAATAATAATAATAATAAAGAGATTTTGTTCACACAAAAAGAGAGTTCTTTCAAAATAAATTTAAAAAATTACATCGAGGCCAGACCATAAGTTCCCAAGGTTACAACGCTCGACTTTCATTCATTCATATGTCGTATTGTCACACCCAAACTTGAATTGGTCCCCGTGCTCAATAACACGACATCGAGACCGGGGGATACATATGATTGGGTGCGTCAATACGACATCGGATAGGTACGTACCATATGAGTACCATAATACTTATATCTATAACCTAAAAATCAATTAATGTATACATAGGACATATTGATTAACATGTGAAAAAAAGCTTAAATCTCAACCCCATGATGGAAACCTGCATAGATAATACTTAATTAGGAAAATAGACCTCTATATATGTATAATTAATTAATTAAGTAATTAATTAAAGCTTGATTAATTAGACTAGTGGATTTGTAGCAGAAGTGCCATAGCCATTGATCAAGCCATTCCATGAGCCCCCCACTCCATTGATGTACCCAAAAGAGTCTTTTCCAACATTATCAGAGCAGCCTTGATGATCATGCCATTCCAGTGACAACATCTTAGGGTTTGGCTTCATATCAACATGATCATCATGATCATGATGATGCATGTCATTCATGAACTGATGATGATGATCATAGGGGAGCATAGTAGGCCCCACATTGTTGGACATCATCCCAAATGGAGGGAAAGTTTGTGCCATGATCCCAAAGTCTCCATTTCTGTTAGTGCCAAGAAAATCCAACTGCATGTTTCTTGGAGAGGGAGGATTTGTGGAAGAAGTGGCACCCAAAAACCCACCATTTCCATATTTGCCCTCCATGAAGTCTATAGGGGGAGGGCTGTCAATTCCCATGAAATGAGGGGCCAGATGGAAATTATCACCAAACTGGTGGTGATGATGAGGGTTTGAGAACTGCATCATTTCCGGGAACGACGAGGAGAGGTGGTCGTCCGGAGGGGTTAGCAACCCGAGGCTCTGAGGGCCCGGGAGCAAATTTGGGAGCGACGATTTCTTGTTGCCGAACGAAGAGGAGGTGGGCGAGGTCGCGGTGGAAGAAGGCGCAGAGGAAGAAGATGACGAGACCTTCTTGTTCTTCCTGCACCCACCACCGACTGGGATGTTCCTGAGGGTCCCGCCCTTGGTCCAGTACCTTCTGCAAGTCTTGCAGAAGTACCTGGGCTGGGAGAGGCTGTAGTTGTTGTAGTAGCAAAATTTTGTGTGGGTGGAGTCACACCTAGGGCATTTTAGGGATTGGTCATGTTGTGGCCTTAGCCTCCTCTCCATCATTGGCCTTGAACATGTGAGAATGTCTACCCCACTTGGTGGTGAAGAGGATGAGTTGCCCATCATCCCTCCTTCCTCATGCATTGTGCCCTACATGTACACATTCCCCATATCATTCATCACCTCAAGAACAAAAATTAACAAGTTTTTGTCACTTTCAAAAAAAATTGACTATACGACCTTCCGCCAAACGAGAAGAAAATTTGACCAGAAAAAATCAAAACAGAAAAAGATTTTCGGACAGATAATTTATAATAAAAAAGGAAATCAAGAAGAATTGAAGCTAGATAGAGTACCTCTAACCAATTAGCAGATGAATCCATGCAAACTTGCAAAGTTGTAAGGGCCATACAAATATAGCTAAAAAACCCAACTTAAAATTCCTCTTTTTTTGGCAAAAAAAAATTAAATATTTCAATTCTTTTTTTTTTTTGGTTTTTTTGAGAAGTGGAGTGGTGAAGTGAGGGGAGGTTTGGTGAAGATGGGAATGAAGGGGGGGAAGGGGAGAGCTGTGAATATGAAGGAAGAAAAAGGGAGAAGTGGTGGGACTTTGGGCTGCTTTGTAGTGGGGCCCATATTTATCTATGTTTTTTTGTCTTTCTCCCATTCTTCACATTTATGTCTTCTTCTCCTATTCTATCTTCACACATACGAGTATATATGTCTCATCTTGAATTATTCCTTAATCACACATCTTTTTAGGTATTACTGCAAATTATATGGTACAACCGGATGTATCGTATATCATAATACGTAAACTTGTAATTAAAAATATTTCAAAATGACACTACGTTATTTTACAATGAACACTAGCTTGTTTCAGAATGAACACATTACGGTGACCAAGCTTGGAATGCACACTATTTTGATTCAAAATGAACGTTTATCGGATGTACCTATAGCTGTAGGTACATCGAGGTGCACAATATAGACTCTCAAGGTTAACTACTCCTCCATCCCAGAGTATTCGTCCACTTTTAACTTTTTTGGTCAAAATTGGTAAATTTTGACCTCAAATTAAATAAAAATGATATTAGATATTGAAATAAAATTAGTTTTTATTTCATTTACTATATAAAATATTTTTAAAATATCATTTTATCTAATTAATATACAATATATATTTTATTTAATTGTAAGTCAAAGGTTAAAAATAGTTGTCCGGAAAAAGTCAAAACTGGACAAATACTCGTGGACGGAGGTAGTACTTGGTTATAAAAGGATAATAAAAAAAGGGTATGATCTATTTTGACTCATCTCTCTAGTACTCGTCTTCCTAATTAATAGAGCTTCAAGTTTCATTAATGATTGTAGAGCAAATTATACGCTCTCTTAGAAAGATTTTTACCAATTTGATATCCATACAAACATTAACGTGTTCATATCATTTTTGGTATTCTCATCAATTTTCGTCGCTTTCAATTTGCAATTTCAATAAAACTTAACGAAATGCCGATTACATAGTTAATCACTTTCTTTAACAAAACACGGAGTATATTAAATTATATCAAAAAATGTGAATTGAAAACGTTGTTCCCAAATAAGATCAAAAAGTAAATTTGTATGAGCACATTTTTCGAATATAGTGCAATAAAAAATCTTATAAAATACTCATAAAAATAGTGTGGTTCGAAGTTGTAAGATACAAGTTTTGTTTTTGAAATAAGAAGTTAAAGATGAGATCCAAAAAAGTGAAAAAGAATGGATGAAAGAACCGATGAAAGGATCAATAAAGTGGCAATATGAGTCATTGAGTACTGATGAATGCTTTCTAGTTTAATTTATGGGGCAATCCTAATTACAAGAATACAATTATTTTATCATGATTATAAGAATATTGTCCAATTATTTTTTTTAATTGAGACATATATATTTTCCCACTATTCAGAAACTATATTATTTGTTCAAAAACTATACTTTTTGTTCACAAATAAATGTAAAATAATATTTTACCTAGCAATTTTTATAGGATAAAATGGGTCACACTAATATTATACTCCTTTAAACTCCACTGAAATATGAATATGCGCCAGTTCTGGAAGACACTTTTTAAATCGGTTGTTTACAAATAACCGATTCAAAAAAGTGCCTCCCAAATTAGGCGCCAATTTTGGGTAGCACTTTTTGATATTTCGTAGCCTATATAAATAAGAGAATATATGCTTAGTGATTTTATTCAAAGTACTATGGTCATTGGTCAATGACGTTATTTAGCCATGAAGATATACATACGCATGAGAGGAATAATTAGGATCTAAAGTAACAAGTCTATTTACTAGATAAATGGTCTAATAATACACTTACTATTTACACCGGATAATTGCATGCCTAGAATAATATCAATATAACTAATGGAGCTATTCTTTAAGTTTAGTACGCTCTCGCAAGACAGCGGTTCCGTCAGAAATACCAATCTCAGTCCCTAGTTTTTAGCCTGGTCGTCTAGAAGTCCATACCCAACGGCTCGTGTTCCTTTAAGTGTTGGTAGTCAAAACAAAATCAAGGGAATGTGAGTCCATTTGTAGGTCAACCAGTTAGATTCAAAATGACCGGTTGGCCACTTTAGGATAAGTGTTAAAGAGTATCACACATGAGAAAAGTGTGAAGAAAATAATGGGTATGTAAACTCTTGAGTTGAACTAAGTAATCAATTAGATTCAATCTTTTAAATCTGGTTCAACTCAAGTGTCTTATAACTTAATCCAGGAACATACCCCATCATAACTTCTACAAGGAAAATCTATACAATAAATGCACAAAATATGGTAAGATCCTCTAATGGCAACATCTCACATTAGATGCTCAAGTGTGGGCTCCACTATAAAGATGTTATTTTAGCACCTCTCTCAACATCTTATTCTTTCAATGGTAGCATCTAATTTGGATGCCTAAGAGCACACGGTATACACCTCACGCCCACCGGCGTTACGGGGCGTTTAACGCCCCGGGGCGTGAAACACCGCCCCCCGCCGGCGTGAAAAGGGCGTGAGGGCGCCTGCGTCATTTGTTTGACGCGGCGTGAGAGCCGTTTTTTGTTCCCAACGGCTATAATGTCGTTAACCCCCCCCCCCCCAAATTAAAAAAAAATTAAATTTTAAAAAAAAAACCTATAAAATCCACCCTTCTCATACATCTTCCTCACACCTCTCTCTAACAAATCTCTTTTTATTACTATATATTCTCTCAAAAAAATTTATTATTTATTATAAATATTTATAAAATATAATTTAAAAATGGGTTCATCTTCCGACGATGAAAGAAGAGCTTTATTTTTTTGTTGTTTCGCGACGAATTGTATTCAATGGTGGGAAGATGGCCAAGAAGAAGCCGAATCCTCCCGACGACGGACCCGACGCCAACGTCTTAACCGGGATCGAGCGGCCGCCCACGATTCACTTCTAAACGACTACTTTAATAATCCGTGTGTTTATACACCGGAGGATTTTAGTAATCGTTTTCGGATGAGTCGTCCTCTGTTCTTACGCATACTCGCCGATGTTGAACGCGAAGTTCCTTGGTTCAGACAAC
>OOIL02005600.1:882693-942609 GCA_900332095.2 Cuscuta campestris
TCCAGCAGTTGCAGGCGAGGCATGCCGCAAAACACGGCTTTGTCGGCATGCTTGGGAGTATTGATTGCACGCATTGGGAATGGAAAAATTGTCCCACTGCGTGGCACGGTCAATTCTCCCGGGGAGATCATCCCAAGCCTACCATCATGCTCGAAGCTGTTGCTTCGAATGACTTGTGGATTTGGCATGCTTTTTTCGGTGTCGCGGGCTCGAATAACGACATCAACGTTCTCGATCAATCCCCTGTTTTTGATGATTGGGTTAATGAGACCGCACCGGACTCCTCTTTTGAGCTTAGAGGGACGCTTTACAAGCGTGGATTTTATTTGGCTGATGGAATATATCCGGATTATTCCACCATTGTCAAATCTCTCTCCGAACCAATGGGTCTTAAACGCCAAACCTACAAAAAAGCTCAAGAGGCGGCGAGAAAAGATATTGAACGAGCCTTTGGGGTCTTGAAGGCTAAGTGGCACATTCTAGATCGTCCGTCGAAATGTTATTCTCAGACAAAAATGAGGAATATCATGTACGCATGTATTATTCTTCATAATATAATCATAGAGGATAACGGGTCTGCGATTTGTGAATACAACCCGGACGAGGAGGTGCCTATGTACGAAGAAATCACCGAAGAAAAGAAGCGACGCAACCGCCAAGAAATTCGAAGCCGAGAGATTCACAATGCACTAACGGCGGATTTGATCGAGCATATCTTTAGTCGTTCGAATAATTAGTGATTTCTTTGTACTGTTGTTTTTTTTATGTAATTTTTTTAATGTTTTTTTATGAATGTAAAATTTTTTTATAATGAATTTAATTTTTTTTATGCAATAGTGTCACTGCGATTAATTAAAATAATAAATTAATTTAAATTTATAAATTTAAATTTAGAAGATGTATATTTAAAAATGTAAAAAATGAAGGTTTGAAGCCCCAGTTTGAAGCCCGGGGCTTCAAAACCATTTCCAGTGAATTTTGGGTGTAAGTTAAAGCTGACGTGGCAGAGAGAGAAAGTTTGAAGCCCCGGTTTGAAGCCTCGGGGCTTCAAACGTATTACCAGTGCTCTAAATATCTATTCAATTAATATAGTAGGTCAACTAAAATATATTTATATTTTATTTTTTGTTAATTATAAGTATTTAGTTGTATAATAAATTACGGAGTATTAATTATATAAAACTTGAAAATATTATATTGAAAAAAACTACTCTTTATATTTTAAAACTAGCTTGTTCTCCATCAATATCAAAAAAATCTAAAAACGACCTATTTCGATGTAAATCCATTTTTTAAGGAAAAAAATCCTAATTTAAAGCTATTTGTAAAAAAAACATTTACTTAAAATATTTATTGGAATTACAAAAAAAATTCGTTGGAAAAGTATTTAAAAAGAGAGCTATTTAAGAAAATTACCATAAAAAAGAATTGAATATATATATGACACATGACACATAATCATTGGACCACAAAACTAAAGAAATGAATGCATGAAATCCTTCTTCCCCCTCAAGCATCGGTGCTATGTGAAGCATCCCTTCTCTTTTTCTTTCTTGGGCATCTATAATGAGCACCCACCTACAACAACAGCATCTATCAACATCTCACTCTCTCTCCTCCTAGCATCTCTTGTGGGCATCCCATTGGAGATGGTCTAATAGTAGTTAGTACCTTTTTCATCTTGCTCTTATTTTTCGGGCTCTAATTCATGATTGTCGTGGGTTAGCGGCGGATTTTCGTTATGTTTCTTTTTCATATATAAGACGTTGTTATAATCTTATATTGCTCATACCCTTGCGAGGAGGTTTGAATCCGATCATGTCGAATGGACCTCGACTCTTCTAACTTTTGTTCACCATTTATTGATTCAGTAGTGAAGGTTTTACTTCGACCGTAAAAAATAATAATACTCCCCTCGTACGTCTCTTTTGAATCTTCCCAGTTTGACTTTTAAGATCAACTTTTTTAAACATTAACTACAAATTACCAAAAAATACACTTAATTGTAATTTTAATTTAATATCAATAAGTTCATTTAAAAAACTTAGTTTTGAAATACTTTCTTCGTCCCCCATAGATTTTCCCATTAGCCCCTTTTATTTGTCCACCATAGATCTTCTCATTACTTTTTTTAACAATTAAAATACCATAAGTACCCTCACTTACTTTATTTATTACACCTCACCTACCTCATTTAATACACTCTATCTATTTTCATTAAGGGTATTATAGTAATCTATCACCTTTTTTCAACTCTTCTTAAAAACTACAAAAAGTCAAAACGAGAAAATCTTAGGGGGACAGAGGGAGTATTAGATAAAAGTAAGATGTGATGTGTGTTTTTTCTCGTCTCTTTTTCTGATACATGATTGTATTCCCCTCTTATCTCTTTCTTCCCCATCCAAACATTGAAAAATTATATTGATCGAAATGTGTGTTTTTTCTCATCTCTTTTTCTTTCTCACATTTTCCTCACAAACCAAACAATGGGTTATACTTCATCTATTTTCGTTAAGATATTTTGATATTTTTTTTACCTTTTTTAACCCTTCTTAAAAGCAATAAAAAATTAAAATGAGAATTTCTAAGAGGGTGTTTGGCAGTGCACTGCTTTTAACAATTTAGGTTCTTGCTTTGAATGAAAGTGATTTTACTCTGTTTGGCATGACAGCTTCTGCTTTTCACCAACATTATTTTGTACATAGAACACCGTTTCAGAGAAGTAGGTATGAGTTGCTTTTGCTTTTAGGTGGCTTTGCCGGTTTGGCCTTTGTGACAACTAGTGAACACAAGACATAGGCCAAGCGGTGAATAGTACGGTCGGCGAGTAACTTCTCCGGACATGTCGGCCCTAAGGGACCCACATAACGGCCGTCAATTTTGTTTTTGAGCGTCTAAAATGGAATGTGAGCCGTATATGTCGTGTGTGGACGGAAATCCGGCGTCATCAATTACGGAAACACGGCGTGAGAATAACTAGAATTTTTGGGCCCATTTACCAAACAATACGGACAAAAAGTGGACTCAACTAGAAGACTATCCCACTAATCCATCAGCCCCATTCCCGAGTGTTCCCTGCAAGCCCAGTCGAACGGCCATCGAGAGGAGATAAATTATAATTGATCGCAAATTAGTGATAAAGATTCAAACATGTACCTGGTACTTGCACAGGTTCTAGGCTTAGTTTAGTTGCCTTCCAGCACAGTTGTCAAAAATCGAACTTGGATCTTACTCCCTTGATACTCCTTGCCTTGCCGACACCCACTGACCACTAATCCACTATCATATTTTGATGGCACATCAAAAACAAATCAATAATGTTATTGTATGTACTCTCTCCGTATCTAAATGATTTACACATTTCATTATTCAAAAATCACAGAATATTTTTTATCTGTGTGTTTTCATTAACTATTTGATGAAATAAAAATTCTTGTCACCTCTTGTTTTGTAGAATTTTTAATGTATTTTTTAAATATGTAAGTTTTATTTTTTATTTATATACCAACCTTTAAATTGAAAAAATCTAAAATTTTATTTCGTTTTGCGTAAATAATAAATGATTTAGGGACGGAAGGTGAATAACATTTGAACTTCATTTGTATATTATTTTTTATTACAGACACGTACAGACAATTATATGTATGATATATACAGATAATTATTATTTGTTTGTGTGTAACAAACGTAATGTATAAATGAGAAATAAATATTAGTGTATCCTAGCACAATTCCAAACAAATACAATATACAAAATGGGATTTCCTTGGCATCTCATAACCACATGCATGGACCAAGTTACCATCGGATAAATTTATAATCATACCAATTTTGAGGTCAAAATTTGTCATTATATATTTTATAGGTATGAATGTACAATAACAAATATAGTGACTATAACAAGCTTCTATACAATATAACAACAACACTAGTGCTCCACAAATAATAATCTGTCATCAGAAATTATTGTTTGTTGAAAAAATCTTAATAGTGTCAAATTCAATGTCAATCTTAAGGTTGTCTGTTGAAAAATGCTTACATATTTAAAAAAGATGTAAAAATCTTACAAAATAATAATCCCTCCGTCGCTAAAAAATGAGAAATTTTTATTTTTTAAGATATTTAAGGAGATTATATTTTGGTGTTCAGTTTCTAAAAATGTCATTGGAACTGATGTGTAAAAGTAGAATGTGATGAGCAGATTAACAGTGAAATAACGTGTAATCTATTTACTGTCTGAGGGGTTATAAGTAAAAAAAATTGTGCTTTTGTGCTCTAAAGTTCACACATAAAATATGTGCTTTCTTGCAGTTTTCAGACTTAAGTAAATCTTTTCTTTTTTTTTTTTTACAAAAAATCTGATTTTTTAATGATAATATTTATGTACCAAGATTCATAAAATAAACATATTAAAAAATATAACAATTTAGCTTAAAATGCTATGATGAAGAAAACATGTCCCAAAGGGTCATTTGAGTAATTTAACACCCTTCAAAACATTCAAAATCTATTAGGATATGGACCCCTTTCCTTGACCTCTTACACGCAAGGGATATATTCACTTGTGCGCTTCACATGCTCCTCCTTTTGGTAGTTTCTTTCCCAATTGCTCCCTCCCCACTAATAAAAGTTCTCGTTCACTGTTTATGGTCAAATTTTATTTATTTTATTGACCTATTTTCATGTTCTATTTCATAAAATAATGTAGTATGTCACCTCTAATTTTTTAGACTTTTTATGTAGTTTTTAAATATGTAATTTTTTATTTTTTAGTTCCATACCATTTTTTACATAAAATGATTTGAAAATAATTTAAGTCAAACATCGTAACGCGCAACGAGAACTTTATTTATGGAAGGAGGGAGTATTTGTATAGTTTCCATTTTGGGTTATCAAAGAACAATACAGACATTTATTATCTCTACAATACAGACAATAATTATTTATATTTGTCTTAAATGTGTAAAGTAGTCTGTGAAGTAAAATTTATGAGCAATGCTAGGTTCACGAACAAAACTGTCACAAACTTCAAAAATTTACAACTTCAGATGTAAAATTTCATTTTAAAATTATTTTAGGTTACTTCATTTTTTATTGAAGTTCACAAATACTAAGTTTGTAAAATTTGTGACGGTATTTTTTGTGAACCAAGCATGAAGACATTATTTCTTCTTCAAATACTGAGGTAACTTAAATAGTAATGTGTTTAAAAAGAAAAAGATGAAGAAAGTCTTAAGAAAAGTGATTTATTGATAATTCCAAACTAGAGTTAGGGAATATTTTAAATATATACGGAGTACTATATACTTCCGGGGTATATGAGGGTAGGTGTTCATAAAAAATCAATTAAAAAAATATACACCTTTTGCTCGATCAAATAATTTTAAAAAGTATATCGATGAGCTAAACAACCTTTGAAACATAATCTTTATTTAAAAATAAAAACTAAAAAAAGCAAAAAAAAAAAAGAAAAGGAAAATTCTCTGAATTTCCTTTCTCGATCAGTTATTCATTAGATTTTTACGAAACATCAAATTAAAAACATAAAAAAGCCTTTTCATTTTATCTCAAAAGATTTATTGTAGGGAGTACATTTTTAAAAAAATAATAACTCTATTATAATTGGAGGGAGTATTATGTATTACTCCCTCCGTCCCCCCGTTTTTGTCCATTTTCATTTTTGCACACCATCCAATTCACTTCTTTAATCCATTTTATCTTGTAATTTGTATATTAAAAAATTATAGAAATTATATATTAATAATCTATATATTAAGACAAATCAAACAAGATCACATATGACTAAATTTAGGCTTACACATTGAGAGAATTTGATGAGTCAAAGTGCTTAGATGAACAGTTCTAAAAGTCAAAAGTAGACAAAAACTATGGGACGGAGGGAGTAATATATTTTCAACTGGGCCACAATATAGTGTTAAAATAATTCTTTTTGAGGAAAATTGTTGTTGTTGTTGTTTAAAATAATTTTCACTTTTAAGGGTATTCTTGTCATATTGCACCCTTTTTCAATTATTCTTGGTTTTTATGCCCACCTCAATATGAACAAAAATTGGGGGACGGAGGGAGCATGTTAAGATGGGATCTGTGGCGGATCCAGAAAAGAATATGACCTGGGGCAAAATGAGAGTAAAGAGTAGAGTGATTTTTAAATTAGAAAAATAAATAAATATTTCAATTTTATTTTTAAATTTGATGAAAAATAAATAAACTTAATTAATTTCAAACAAGTACTCTAATAAGTAAAAATATTTTTAAATTAGAAAAAAATAACATAAAATATATCATAACCTAATATAATTATGATATTTCAAACATTTTACATACTCCTTCCGTCCCTGAGTGTTTATCCACTTTCATTTTTGCACACCATCCAATGCACTTCTTTAATCCATTTTATCTTGTAATTTGTATATTAAAAAATTATAAAAATTATATACGGAGTATTAATAATCTATATGTTAAGACGAATCAAACAAGATCACACATGACTATTTTTAGGCTTACACATTGAGAGAATTTGATGAGTCAAAGTGCTTAGATGAACAGTTCCAAAAGTCAAAAGTGGACAAACACTCAGGGACGGACCAAGTATATATCTTATTTAAGTGATTATTTTTACTTGTAAATTAGGTCTTTTTTGCATGGGGGGAAAACAATTTTTTTACCAGGGGCGCTCTTTTTATTTTCCTCAAAAAAATAATTTTAACACTATATCAGCCCCCATATAACATAATGTAGATCCGCCCATGAAGGAGATATAAAAATTAAATATCGTGATTCGTGAGTCACTTAGTATTACATTCTTTAATTTAAAAAATGTAAAAGCTATTTAAAATAGATAAATAAAATATCTATTAACTCTATTACCATTGTAATACTCCGTATTAACTTTATACTTTCTGAATCTCATAACGTAAAAGTCAAATTAAATTATTCTTTATTTTTCCCGCCCTTTCTATATCACAAAATTTAAACTTCACAGTCCCAATTCTAGTAAAGATAGCTACCGAAATGAAATTTAGATAAAAAGATTTAAAGAAAAAAGAATTTTTTTAATTTTTTTTTTAAAAAAAAGACTTAAAAAAATATTCACAAAACACGAGGCCGACCGCCTTGAAGGGAGGAAAAATCAGAGGGAATAACGTGTGAAACACTCATCGAATACTTTGCTTTTTTCTTAATCATTTACTAATCCGGTAATTAGCCCATAATTACAAATTATTAATGAGATGTTTTACGGATTGCCTTCAAAAAGGGGTTAATTTGCTTGATTAGTGCAGCAATTACTTTTAGTTTGACTGGAAAATTTGTGTTTATTTAAGATTCAGATTACCGATAACTTGGATAGTTCAAATGCGGGTGCGAGTTTAAGTTGTCTTAAATTAATCTTTCACTTTTTTTGGAAAGCTTTTTGTGCTCACGTTTTTTCTCTTGTCTATATCACTTTCAACTATACAATTTCTTTATTTTTAAACTTTGTCCGAATTCAATCTGTGAGTATTAATTTGGGACGGAGAGATTATTACTTAGTCTATTCAGTGTGGAGTATAGAAATGATTTTTGAGAGATTTATTTTCCATACAACTATTTTATTACTAGTATAGTACGGAGTAGTACAACAACAACATCCCAGTTGAATCCCACTACAGTAAGGTCTGGGATAGTACGGAGTAGTATTTAATGCATTTTGTATTTTATTGATATATTCAATATTTGTCTAATTTGCTTAAAAAAGTTAAAATAACAAATATTTATTTAAGGTTGAGAATTTTTTTAGAGCAGATGAGAACACATTTAATAAAATATAAATAAAATTTAATCTTTTGTCACCAAGTAAAATTCCTACTTTTTAAATTCAACTACAAACAATTTTTTCCACTCCTTTTCTTTCTATAAAAGAAACGAATGCGTGACATAAACACACGCCATTGCATGATTACAAAATCATACTCCCTCCATCCTTAAACCCTTCTCTATTTTTCTTCATACGTATCTAAAAAAATTTCCCCGTTCCATTAAAAGTCACTTTTACCCCCTACAAATTCTTAATCTATCTATCACATGATATCTATCCACCATTAATATTTCTATCAAATTCTATTTTTACTCATTACATCATATCCAAGGGCTTATTTAGAAACTCAATTCCAAAATACACTATTTCGATCTTAAATCTTTTAAAAATAAAAAACTCTCATGTTTTCAGGGACGGAGGGAGTAGATCGTATTTGAACATCGAAATCGCACTCAAATCGTCAGTTCGAGAATTAGACGTCCTTTAATTTTTTTTAAATAAAAGAAAAAAAGTATTACCTAGATCATAATTCATAAATAGTGGTCCGTATTTAATAAAACGGACAATTTGGAAAAATTATCAATGAAAATATGTCCCAAAAAATGCTACAACTTAATCTTATGAATAATAAGGTAAAATTATCTATAATAAAGACTAAAACATGTTAGAGTGTGTGTACACACACACAACTACAAAAACGATCAAATAAATCGTCCTATTTGCATCGGTCAACGGAATAAAGGATTTAAAAGGTAAAAAAATTCACCAACCGCTTTGCATTTAAATTGGTTGTTATTAATAAGTGGTGTAACGTCGTGACACTAGTGGCTTTGGAGTACCTACGGTGCTCCGTTCGTAAAATTGATAGTTCCTATATTTAATACTCCCTCCGTCCCGTAAAACACGGGACTTATTGACTAAAACTAAAATTTAAGGGAGTGTATTTGTCCCTTTGACCTTCCAAAAATGCCCCCAAACCCTTAAATAAAATTTAAGGGAGTTAAAAGATGTCCTTTTTCAGCTTCTTCCTCACCTTCTTCTCACCATGCCCATAAATATCCCTTTTGTTCTTCGTTGTGCTGTACGTATCAATGGTCTCCCNTTAATACTCCCTCCGTCCCGTAAAACACGGGACTTATTGACTAAAACTAAAATTTAAGGGAGTGTATTTGTCCCTTTGACCTTCCAAAAATGCCCCCAAACCCTTAAATAAAATTTAAGGGAGTTAAAAGATGTCCTTTTTCAGCTTCTTCCTCACCTTCTTCTCACCATGCCCATAAATATCCCTTTTGTTCTTCGTTGTGCTGTACGTATCAATGGTCTCCCCGCCATCATCATCGTCTTTGTCAACCGCATCTTCATTCTCTTCCTTTTCTTCAAATTCATGCAGTACGAACATGCCACCTTTAGTCCAGGTTCCCCACCTCAGTCTTGACACCCCTGCAGCAGAAGAAGAAACGAGTAGTTTGGGAAAAAAAGGTTGTGAAAAACGTAATCGTAAACGTAAACGAGTCGTTGACAAGCTACTTCAATTTTGTAAAAATGGCAAACTTCAGCGGGGCTGCATGAAAGAGGTTGCTGCAGAATTCAGCATCTCATCCAAAACAGTTGGAAAGATATGGAGTATAGCTAAGACTCAAATGCAGGGAGGTCTACCTGTGGATGTTCAGTGCAAGTGGATAGGGAATTCTGGAAAGAAAGGGGTGACTGTTGACACGCAAAAAATGTTAGCAATACCCTTTCACAGAAGGAAGAACATGCGTGCCTTAGCCTATGCAATGGATGTTTCAAAATCAACAGTCCAAAGGTGGCTAAAGGGCAAGGCCATAAGAAGACATTCTAATGCCATAAAGCCTTTTCTGTGTGAAAAAGGTAAGCTCAAGAGACTTAAATACTACTTGGATCATATTACTGCCCCATCAATTCCCATAAACCCCACATTTCATCATTTCTATGACTACATTCATATTGATGAAAAATGGTTTAACATCACAAAGGAAAAGACAACATTTTATGCACTACCAGAAGAACCAGACCCATACAGAACTGCTCAATCAAAGGCTCACATACCAAAAATCATGTTCCTAGCAGCGGTTGGTAGGCCTAGGTTTGGGAATGATGGGGATGTCCTCTGGGATGGGAAAATAGGTATATTCCCATTCACATATGAAGCTGAGGCCAAAAGGTGTAACACCCGCCTTCCGTGGACCCGATTCACCCGCGACCTAACGGACCGGTAGGGTTACATGGGCGGTCCGAGAACCGTCCGTAGAGAAAAGAACATTAATGTCCATTTATTTTGAAAACGGTTATGATTAATTGGTAAAATAAATGCTAGGGAGTTACCCCCAAAACGTGTGTGATATAAATGCAGAGTAAAAGCGGAAGTAATTAAATAAGTCCAAAATAGGTAAAACGACATTTGATGGGTTCATGCCCAAATGATTGTTTAATTCAAATGATTATAATTATTAAACTCGTCCGTGCGCCGCCCATCTTCCCATCATCACTGTCCTCCAGGGTTGGCACCTGTACCGTCATGTCTACCTACGTGTAGCAAAAACTGTAAGTTCGTGGGGGCGCATCGGAAATCACCAATTAAGAACTATGCAAACAAATCAACCAACTGTGCTGCAGAGAAGACGCTGCAGCTCTGTCCAGTAACAGATGACGGACAGTCTGCTATAGCACTTCTCTGTCACAAGCACACACAGAAGCAGATGACGCAGAGAGCGTTACAGCGCCTACTGGGCAGAATGCTGTAACTGTAAAAAGCGTAAAAAATGACACCAGATATGTTTACGCAGTTCGGAGAAACTCTCCTAATCTGCGGGGCCCACGTCCGTGTAATAGCCCTCCACTAAATCACTAGATGCAAGTTACACCGGTACATAACAACATGATGAGACACCCTTCTCCGAATTGCTATGACAAAACTTCTAATCTAGGATTTCTAACCCGAACTCTGTTCAGATCCACTTCGGCTATCACATCTCCACCGAGATCACGAAGACAAACGTGTTGGCAGCCCTCTCCTTAAGCTCTGGTTCATCTTCTGGACATCACGATCTGTTTGGCGTTGAAGATCTCCTCCTTCATGTAGATCGTAACTTTCTTCACGCAAGAGAAGCTCCGAGACGCGACGGGAATGCTCTACATCAGCGTATATTCTTTGTTTTCCCTCTCAATCGCTCCAAGTTATTCCCAGGGACCTGCTGCGTTTTTATAGACATCTCTTAACACAATCCTAGTAAGAATAGGATAGTAGAAGTTCGCTTGAACTCTACTTCCTTAATCTTGATCCACAAGTAGCCTAAAGAGTTGGGATTCCATAGCATGTACAGCTGGAGTTATTATCATGTAATCACAATCCCAATAGGTCTCTAATTCAGATTGCAGCTTAAAATCTTGTGCTCAGACCTCTGATCCCGAACAGTGTGTTGCAGCATCGTGCTGTAGCATCTTCTGTGTCAACCTCGAAAACTGCAGCAACTCTAGAAGTCTAAATAAAATAAACCTCTCCTAACAAATAGAGGTTTCTACCTAGTAAAACATCTAACAAATATGGATTCTATTTTGCCAAAATATTAGCCAACACCCTGGAACCAACAAAAACAACTACACGCTCAGCAAAAGCTGAGGAGTGAATCTAACAAAAGAACATGAAGTGATAACTCATTTGATTATACACATATTAATACCTGTACTTTAACATACGGAAAATCACATGTTTACTAACTGATTAATTTGCACTTGATGGCATATTATTACACATAACGAAATGAATAACAACCACATTGAATGTTGATGTGACGTGGAACATACATGATGACGATGGCCACATTAAATGTTGACATGACATGGAACCCACATGATGACGATATGACTTGATGCATGACTTAAACTATCAGGGACACCCC
This sequence comes from Cuscuta campestris, assembly GCA_900332095.2. Classification (NCBI taxonomy): domain Eukaryota; kingdom Viridiplantae; phylum Streptophyta; class Magnoliopsida; order Solanales; family Convolvulaceae; genus Cuscuta; species Cuscuta campestris. The sequence continues at coordinate 894,430 of OOIL02005600.1, forward strand.
TGGCTTAGTCTCACTTGACAGGATCACAGCTAGGGATCTCCCAAAGGTTCCTAGACGGGCCCACTGTAGTAGACGCACGAAAACCTGACCTCCCTACAGGTGTATGCACATGATGATAAACCTAGGACACGCGTCTAGAATGAACATGATGAATGCTTGATATATTTACCTTTGGTCAACGCCAAGAATATATCAATTAAATAACATAATAATGAAGATTAACATTTCATACAAACATACAATCAGATTTTGAGTCAATATGATCAACGAGGCTCGTTCTACAAACTGTCCGAAAAAATGCCTGGGAAACGGTCGACCGTACCCTACCGGCGGTCGACCGTGAGCTACGTTATGGAGTTCTGGAAAGCCGATGGTCCACCCCGGTCTGCCGTCGCGGTCGGCGGTCGACCGTTACGGTGGTGGCCGACGGACGGTCAAGGGAAACGGTCCACCGTCCTTAGCGGCGGTCGACCGTCCCGTAGACAGTCCACTGACTTTGGCTTCGTTTTGATCCGTTTTGTGATCTTAACGCCTTGATTCTTTTTAGAACAATAATGTAAACATTTTTGAAAAATATTCCTAGTGATTCCTAGGCCAATATATACGATTTTTACGTAGTGAACGTTTTGATGGCTAACCTACGAACATGCATAGATTCTACGTAGGTTGCGTACGATATTCCTATGAATATAACAACATAGATTATAACTTGATGTTCTAGAATTAGAGGGGACAACTACTCACCTCTAGTTGAAGGATTTGACGGAATGATAGGATGAGATGAACGAATGGATGACGATGAATAAACAAACAAATGAACAAACTTTTTGCGTGAACCTTCTTCTTCTACCTCCCCGTCTACTCGCCAGAATCCTCCTTGGGTTCGCTTGTTGCCTTGGCCGAATGCAAGGAAGGAAGGGGGGAGAGGTGAGGATTTGATGAGAGTAAGGGATGGGGGTTACAAATGATGAAGAATATGAATGGGAGAGGGGGTTTTAATAATGGAGATTAAATGGGTGAATAATGGTGGATTAATTGGGAATGAATGGGGTGGTTATGGGAAATGAAAGGGTGTGTGGCGTGTGGTTCATAATTTGGGGAGTTACCTCCCTAAATTTCACTCTGTTGTGTAGAATCTGATCTGAACGGTACGCGGTTTTCCCCCCAAATGGGTCCGAATTGAGATCCGTTTGTGTTTCCGGAATCAGACAGTCAAAACGAATTTAATGACATGTTCAAATAATTTTTCCAGTAACTTTATTTTCAAACTTCCGCATCCAGCCCAATCATTAATTAGTTCTTTTAATTAATGTTGAGAGGTCTGTTATTAAAACATCTTTTTATATTTAAAAAAAACACATTAACTTTTGAAGTCCATCTAATGAGATCAAAATCTCAATATTTATTTAAATAATGAGTCTCAATAAATAATATTTATTTATTCAAAATTAGGCCGGTTTGAGGGCGTTACAAAAGGTCTAGCAAAAACAGGCAGCAGGTACATTAGAGGTCAAGGTAACCACCACTATAAACAGAGATGAAATGAAAAAGATGCTACTGGAAAAGTTACTGCCAACAATAAAAGAAAAATGGCCTGGTCCAACAAGAGATGTAATAGTACAGCAAGATAATGCTAAACCACATGTGGATCTGAATGACCCAGAGTTTGTACAAGCTGCACAGGAGGGTGACTGGAACATTAAGCTTCAATTCCAGCCTCCTAATAGCCCAGACCTTAATGTTTTGGATTTGGGATATTTTAGGCCAATTGATACAATTCAAGACCAGGCAGCACCTAGGAAACTAGAAGACCTCATCACTGCTGTTACCACATCCTTTACAGCCCTCACCCCTGAGAAGTTAAACAATGTTTTTTTGACATGTCAAAGTGTAATGGGGGGGGGTGCTTAAACAGAAAGGGGGCAATAACTTCAAAATCCCACACATGGGGAAAAGTAGTTTGGCCAGACTTGGAAGGCTACCAGATAATGTTGGGGTAAGCCAAGAGGTCTATCAGGAAGCAAAAACATTCCTTGAAGAACACATGTAAACTACCAAGTCTTGGAAGTCTTACTTTTTTGTATGTACAAACATCATGGGTAAAAGTACAATACTTTAATGTACTCCCATGTAATGACTTTTTTGCACATATTTTGTATGGCATGTAATCAGTGTAGTATGAAAATCTGGCATACAGATTGGTCATAGAACATGATGTGTATGTACTACCAACTGCTGTTGACTAACTTTTGTCATGTAATCAGTCTGTTCTGTTTTTACTAAGAAAAAGTGTAGCATCTGTTTTCTTATGCTAAGAAGAAGTATAGCATCTGTTTTCTTATGCAGCAGAAGAAGTATAGCATCTGTTTTCTTATGCAGCAAAAGAAGTATAGCATCTGTTTTCTTATGCTAAGAAGCAGTGTGGCATCTGTTTTATAAAGAAAATCCTTATAGAATCTGTTTTTTTACTGATTTTTTCTGGAAAATTTTAACAGAGGCATCAGACATAAACACATGAACACAGGTAGACCAATCCTAGGCAAAATTGATTTTTGTAAGTCTCCAACACAGTACGTGGGTGACATTACAACACTAGCAACTCACATATGAACACATCTTATTCGTGTAAAGCAGAGATTTGCATCATTAGTTTGCCAAAATATACTCACACGCAGGTCTAAATTAAAGAGAGTATAGAGCGTGTACTCTGTTTGAATCGATGTAATTTTTCAGGGTCTCCTGTAGGTTCTGCAAAGAGGAATTCCTCCTCAGACATCTCCATTATCTCCGCAGAGGTCACCGATTCCCCATCTTCCTCTTCATCCTCTTCTTCTTCGTAACTCCGTTCAGGGTCAGAATAGTAACCACCCCCTGGATATTTTTTGCGGAAGCTCCAAGTTGGGTGTGTTTCAGAGGAATCCGTATCTCCTCCATCAAATCCCCAACGATTTAACTCTGCCCTCTTCATCTCAGCCTTCGATGGAGGAGGGGATCCATATCTAGGAAGTGCATCATCATCACTATCACTCAAAAGCTGAAAACTGGGCATCGAAGGATCGCGGGATAACATCGGATCAGGGCTGAGTAGAAGATCTGAAGTTCAGGACCTTTAGATCTATTCTTCGAGAGAGAAATTAGATTTAGATCTACATAAGATGAAGAGAAGAACTTAGATCTAGAGAGGAGGAAGAGGAAAACTCAGATCTAGAGAGAGACGAAGAAGGTGTGGGAATCGGTGATGTGATTCCTGTGGAGTGTCAGTATTGAATGGGTAGGGTTTTGGTGGAGGGGCAAATAAGTCTTTTTCAAGGAAATAGGAAGAGTTTTAAGGGACGGATAAAAAAAGAAAGAGGAAGTGTTTTACGGGACGGAGGGAGTATTATATAAGAAAATATTACTCCCTCCGTCCCCCATAGATCTTCCCAATAGTCCTTTTTCTTTGTCCACAATAGATCTTCCCATTTCATTTTTTAACAATTAAAATACCACAACTATCCTCACTTACTTTATTTATTACACCTCACCCACCTCATTTAATACACTACATCCATTTTCATTAAGGGTATTATGGTAAACCCGGTTTTTGCGCAATCATGGCATCTCTTCGTCTCCGTCTGCACATAATACTATGGCATCATCCAACGCTGCCCCACAATGGTTGTTTGACAGCGGTGCTAGTCATCATACCACGCCTACTACTCAATCACTCCAATCGTTCTCTGACTACGGGGGCCCCGACGAAATTCGCTTGGGTAATGGTAATGGTCTCAAAATTACTCATACTGGTCATACCTCTATTTCCACTCCCTCTAGGTCGCTTTCCTTATCTAATGTGTTGTGTGTTCCTTCTCTTAACCGTAATCTTGTTTCTGTCTCTCAACTTTGTCAGTCTAACCAAGTTTCTGTTGAATTTTTCCCCTCTTCCTTTCTTGTCAAGGATCTGAAAACGGGGGCGAAGCTCCTCACCGGGGATAATCAACATGGTGTCTACTATGCTCGATCCCGTCCGCCCGGGCCACAAGTGTACTTTCATACTCAAGGCTCTGTCTCCGAGTTTCATCACCGACTTGGTCATCCGTCGAATAAAGTTTTACTTTCCATGCTACGGTGTTGTAATAAATCCTTCTCTCCGGAGAATATTCAAAAATTTCATTGTACTTCTTGTTCCCTTGCCAAAAGCCATAAACTTCCATTTTATGCCAATTCATTTACTAGTGCACGACCTCTTGAGTTATTGTATTCAGATGTCTGGTCTTGCAAAGAAAAAACCATTGATGGCTATTTATACTATGTTATCTTTGTGGATCACTTCACCAAATATGTTTGGCTCTATCCTCTCTCGCGTAAATCTGATGTTTTTAAAATTTTTCCTCATTTTAAAACTATTGTGGAAAATTTTTTCAAGCAGAAGATTGTGTCAATTTTTTCCGACAATGGTGGTGAATTTCTCAAACTGAGACCTATGCTCAACACGTTTGGTATCTCACATTTCACCACACCACCTCATACACCGGAGCATAATGGTACGTCTGAGCGACGCCATCGTCACATTGTTGAGACTGGTCTCTCTTTGTTGCATCATGCTCACATGCCTCTCCAGTATTGGTCCTATGCTTTCCAAACCGCAGTCTATCTCATAAATCGCATGCCTACCCCCACTCTCAAATCTCGCTGCCCTTATCGACTCTTATTTGGGGCCGATCCGAACTACCTTAAATTCCAACCATTTGGATGTTTGTGCTATCCGTGGCTTCGGCCCTATGCTCACCACAAACTTCAATCTCGTTCTATTCCCTGTGTTTTCGTCGGCTACTCCACTAATCAATCGGCCTACAAGTGTCTTGACCTTTCTACCAATCGTCTCTATCTCTCCCGGCATGTCCAATTTGTACCACACATCTACCCTCACTCCACCATCTCTTCCCCATCTCCTAATACCCCAACCCCTTGCCCATATCCTATTTCACCTCCCCCATTTGCTAAAACTATTGCGCCAGATCCCTCCCCTGCCATGCCATTCCCAGCATCTTCCTCTGCCTTACCTGCGAATCTGCCCAGCCCATCCAGTGGTCACTCTGCAGCCAGCGTCCCTGGGGGTGTTCCGTCTTCTACCCTTGTCCCTCTACCAGCCCGTCCTGTTTCTCGTCCCACCCGCCAACGTCGCCCAAACAGCAAATATTTCAATTCTGATTTTGTGTCTGTTCCGCCATGCACCAACACCACCACCAAACACCCTCTCCTTCTTACTCTTGAACCCAAAACCATTACTCAGGCTCTCGTTGGCGACAAGCGATGGACGATGAGTATCAGGCTTTGCTTCGCAATAAGACGTGGGAACTTGTACCGCGGCCGGCTCAGCGCCCGGTAGGGTGCAAATGGATTTTTCGGGTCAAACGGAAGGCGGATGGTTCAATTGACCGCTACAAGGCTCGGCTTGTGGCCAAAGGCTACCTTCAAGAGGCGGGACGTGATTATTTTGAGACTTTTAGTCCGGTGATGAAGCCGGTCACCATTCGCCTTGTGCTTAGCATTGCGCTAGCTCACAATTGGCCTCTCCGGCAACTTGATGTAAATAACGCTTTTTTGCATGGCAGGTTAAAAGAACAGGTGTTCATGGACCAGCCTCCTAGCTACGTGCATCCCGAATTTCCCACCCATGTTTGTCGACTGTCTAAGGCTTTGTACGGTCTCAAACAGGCCCCTCGGGCTTGGTATGATGCACTCTCTCGGTTTCTCTTGACTTCGGGGTTTGTGAAGGCACGGTCTGATTCCTCGCTTTTTATTTATCATGCGGGCGGTGTGACAGCATATTTTTTGGTATACGTGGATGACATCATTCTTACCGGCAGCTCTACTCTCTTCTTGGATCGGTTTGTTCATGCCCTCGCTGCCGAATTCTCCCTGAAGGATCTCGGTCCCTTAAATCACTTCTTGGGCGTCGAGGTTATCTCCACTAAAGCTGGTCTCTTCTTATCTCAATCGCAATACATCCTGGATATTCTGGACGATGCCTCTATGACTGGTGCTAAAGAGGTCGCTACTCCTATGGCAGCAGATCCTTGTTTTGCTCCTGAGTCAACATCTACGACTGTTGATTCTACCGCTTATCGGCGTACCATTGGGCGACTACAATATCTTTCCTTGACCCGTCCGGATGTCTCGTTTGTTGTGAACAAATTGGCCCAGGTCATGCATGCCCCTACGGATCACCATTGGTTGGCTCTGAAGCGTGTTCTTCGATATCTTAAGGGTACCGTGTGTCACGGTTTGTTTTTGTCTCGACAGGTTCCGTTGTCTCTCACGGCTTTCTCCGATGCTGATTGGGGAGGTATCACTGACGGAGGACGGTCAACCACTGCGTATGTGCTCTATATTGGGCCGAATATTCTCTCTTGGAAGTCCATTCGCCAGAAGAGCGTGTCTCGCTCTTCCACGGAAGCGGAATACCGTGCTTTAGCTAATGCGGCGGCTGAACTCCAGTGGGTTCAGAATCTTCTTTATGAGCTTCGTATCTCTCTTAAGGAGACTCCTCAGCTCTACTGTGATAACATGAGTGCTCTTCATTTTTGTAAAAACCCGGTCTTCCATTCCCGGATGAAGCATATTGCTCTCGACTATTTTTTCGTTCGTGACTTGATTGCCGCTGCCAAGTTAAGGGTGACTCATGTGCGCTCTACTGATCAATTGGCCGACATTCTCACCAAGCCATTACCTCGTGTCTTGTTTACGAAATTTCGTTCCAAGATTGGCGTATCCGACGGATCCTTAATCTTGCGGGGGCGTGTAAAGGATAATCTCTAACTATTATTATTATTGGTATTATTATAGTAGTAGTCTCCTCTTGGGTTTCTACCTCTACGCATAGTCCGCATAGTCCTGTAACCATCCTGGTAAATAGCCTTAGGAATAGCTCCTGCTAACCGTGTGTTCATATGTGTATATATACTCTGCATGTAAACATATAATGTATCAAATCATTTATTCATTAATATCTTATATCTTAGGGGGACGGAGGGAGTAACTTATAATATCAAGACATGTATAATGACAATTGTCAAATTGAGGGCGTAGCTAGCTCTAGGTCAATTTAAGATTTCAAACTTTGATTTATACCACAACTTTTAAATGAAGTAAGTTAAATAATTATTCCCCCCTTATTAGCGGCTTCTTCTCATGCAAGACTGTCGTTGCATGGCAGCAAATCAAGCAAGTGATCGATTAAAAAAAAAAGTAGTTACTCGAACGATCAGTGTATACATTGTAAAGGAATGGAATAAAAGGAAAAGGGTTAAGTTGTTCAAAGGCAAGAAGAAACCAGATCCATCCATCTTTAATCCAAGTTCCACAGTCATCCATTATTTTGGTTGGAGAAAAAATAATGAGAAAAAAATAGAGATTAAAAAACACATACTCCTTCCGTCCCAGAGTATTTGTCTACTTTCATTTTTACACACCATCCAATGCACTTCTTTAATCCATTTTATCTTGTAATTTGTATATTAAAAAATTATAGAAATTATATATTAATAATCTATATGTTAAGACAAATCAAACAAGATCACACATTACTATATTTAGGCTTACACATTGAGAGAATTTGATGAGTCAAAGTGCTTAGATGAACAATTCCAAAAGTCAAAACTGGACAAAAAGTGGGGGACGGATGGAGTATGCCATAATGCAAATACAAATTACTATACAATAGCCAAATAGTTCTAGACTCTAAGAAAATTCCCTGAGGATAGCGCCGATTTTTTGAAGAGTTCCGCGCGAAGGATCATGTGTCTTGGGTAAGAGACGCGTTCGCGTCTCCTCTTCTCACCGCAACTCCATAAATTCCCGCGTATCCATGGTCGGAAGGTGTTCGGATTTTCATAGCAATTTTCATATTTCGTTCTTGATACTTTCGAGTTTTATCCGATTGAATTTTGGATTGAACAACTAAAATATTCAATCTGAAAGTGTTCTACACGATTCTCGATTCATCCAAGTTTTCGTTAATCTCCCCAACACTCCCTCCGTCCTAAAACTATCTTCTCACTTACTATTTACACGGTCAAACATAAATTACTTTCTTTACCTATTTTCACTACTTATTTTATAAAATAATATAATTTTGTCACCTCTCGTTTTATAGAACTTTTAATGTAGTTTTTAAATATATAAATTTTATTTATTAATTTTACACCTAAAATCAAATAGACTGAATTGAAAATAAAGTAGGTCAAACCTCGTAAACACAAACGAGAATAGCGTTTTAGGACGGAGAGAGTAATTTACAATGACGAAATAAAAATTAGTGAAATACGGAGTAATTAGAAAGTGAAGAGAGATGGGCCGCACGACAATGTTAAAACCACGAAAGTAACTCAGAAATACATGGGCCACAATAACCCAAACACTTACTGATAACGAATGAAAACCGAGTTGGAGATTATCAGCCCAAATGAGAAAATTATAAATATTTACAAATTTCATAATGCTCACTAGAGTTTTAGGAAAACAAGTCTAACCAAATATACTTTATAATTTGTTAGTTATTACCCTCTCCGTCTCAAAAATAAGAAAAAGTCATAGCATTTTTTTTTAAAAAAAACCCATCTGTTCTCCATATAATTTTCTGTTAGTCTTTTTTATTTGTCTCTCATAGATCTTCTTATTACTTATTTTAATATTTAAAATACCATAATTATTTTCACTTACTTTATTCATTACAACTTACCCACCTCATTTTAAATGCTCCACCCATCCGAGGGTATTTTGGTAAATTTTTTCACTTTTTTTTTTACTATTTTTAAAAAATCATAAAATTCAAAATAAGATCTCAGGAGATGGAGTGAATATATCGTAAATGTGATTATTCCTTTCATTCCATAATTTTAGTCAATTTTTTACAAATGTTAGACAGTTTTACTAATTAACCATTAGATCGGTCTGTGAACCTTGCCATCTTAGGGCGATGGAGTGAGTATATCATAAATACGAACTTTAGGCTATGGTATGCCCGACTCATAACAAAAATGAACTCGCAAATTTGAGGGTTGCGCTCAAGCTTTATGTTCATGTGGAATGGCTAATCGAAGAATTAATAATAATAATAATAATAATAATAATAATAATAATAATAATAATAATAATAATAATAATAATAATAATAACAACAACAACAACAACAAGGAGAAGTCAATGACAACAACAATAACGGGATGTATGTATGTATCTGTCTATGTGTGTGTGTGTGTGTGTGTGTATATATATATATATATATATATATATATATATATATATATATATGGATTGACTCCAGTGAGATGACACCTTATGGTAAGATGACATGCTTCATAACACTGCCAATAGAAAGCTCACCAATTGCCAATTCAAAGCTCACCAACTGCCAATGCAAAGCTTACCCACTGTCAATGCAAAGCTCACCACTTTTTTTAAATAAAAAAAGTTAAAAAAATAGCATCACCACTGAACAACCAGTCAACCACCGCTCAACCACCGGTCCACGGCAACAGTGGGGGTCATCGGTGGTGGCCATTAGTCATGGGCGGTCAAAGTGTAAAGCTCACCAACTGTCAATGCAAAGCTCACCAACTGTCAATGGAAAGCTCACAAAGGAATAATGCAAAGCTCACCACTTTTTTTAAAAAAAAGCTAATAAAATTGCACCACTGGTCAACCACTCGTCCACGGCGGTAGTCTGCAGCAGTTGGAAGTCAGCACCACCGCCTTTTGTTTTTTTTGAAATCATTTTAAACTTTAAAGTGTGGTGAGCTTTGTACACATATTCGGTGAGCTTTGCAATGAGAGTCATTGAGCTTTGTTGTTGGGCTTTGTAAGCATTTAACCATCAAATTTTGAAAAAAAGTAAAGTTTTGGAAAATCATGGTGAGCTTTGCAGTGGACAGTAGTGAGTTTTGCAGTGATCAATGGTGAGCTTTTCAGTGATCAGTGGTGAGCTTCAGCGTCATCTGACTGAAACATGTCATCTTACCACAAGGTGTGATCTCACCAGAGTCAATCTCATACATACATACATACATACATACATACATACATACATACATACATACATACATACATACATACATACATACATACATACATACATACATACATACATACATACATACATACATACATACATACATACATATATATATATGTATGTATGTATATGTATATATCTATGTATGTATGTATGTATGTATGTATGTATGTATGTATGTATGTATATATGTGTGTGTGTGTGTGTGTAGGAAAGAAATGAGAATGAAATCTAGCCGTTGGATATGATGCATCGTGCGGCTCAGATTGCATCCTGCGCTCAGATTTTGAGATAGTGCATTTTCAAAGGATTATGATGCATTTCAACGTGATGCATTTTTAAACCATTTTGTTGCATCTGATTTTGATGCAATCCTGACCCTTAGATCTCACAATCTAAAGCACCAGATTCATTCTCATTTCTCTCCTAAGATCGCATTCTCACGAGAACCTATATATATATATATATATATATATATATATATATATATATATATATATATATATATATATATATATATATATATATATATATATATATATAAAGGAATATGAATTCTTTTGTTAAATATAAAATGTAATATAGTTAATAACGTTTTAAAAAAGTAAGCCATCTGTGTTACGAATAACTAAAATCACATAAGGCAAGAATTATTAAAATCATTGTGTAGATATTATGAAAATTACATTATGCAAGTGATTATAATCATACTTAGATTTTTATTACTTAATGATGGATACCCTGGAATGTGGGTATCCGGCCCAACAGGAATAACGGCCCAACAAGAATAACGGCCCAACAAGGCCCAATCAAGATCAAGCGCACTCGATTGAGCAGAACCAAGAAAGAAACCAAGATCCCAAAGGGGCTACCGCATCTGGACACACCCCCGCTCAGCTCGAAGAGAACGTGCTCGGCCTTGAATTGTAGTCGGCCAGCTCTCCGCAGGAGGTCTCCAAAACAAGGCCATGCGTACTCGGCCTCAGTTTCGCGTTACCGCACCTGGGCCACGGCGCATGGGGGCTGCATTCCTTGTCAAATCGATGGGCCCACGATTGGACTCCTGCCACGCCTGTGTCAGATTAGTTAGAGTCACCCTATTGTAACCCGTCATTTGTAGCCACCGTAATGATAATCATGTGGTTGGTGCCTCCAGTCGAACGACTAGATCTTGGTGGCCAGGCCCGTTAGGTCATGGACTAACGGTCGGGAAGGCCCATCTGTAGTTTGTATATAAACCTCTCTTCAAGAGAGAAAAGGGGGATTGACTTACACACTAGTATTCATAATTCTCTGGATTCTTAACTTAGCATACTCGACTCTCGTTCGATACTCTTTGCCTAGTCTCCTAGGCCCAGGTTCAATAACCCAACACTTGAAAAACTCTAAAGCTTAGTTTTAAACAAGGCATAAACTTGAGTTTAATCCTAATTAAAATTTATAATTGAATTAAGGACAAAACTTAGCAATTTTAGTAAAGACACAATTACAGATATATCTAGAACTGCTAAGAATAAGGTAACTAAGGCGCGAAACATGCAAGGCATAAATTCTTTTTTTGATTGAAGTCATAAAATGACTAAATAAGTAATTATGACTAACTACTCTGAATGGAATGGCAAAAAGTATTTACCAACTCATCCCCCATATATTATATGGAATGTTGACGTGTCATAAAATGGCTAAGTGTGTTGTCCAACTGTTAAATTCTCATAAAGCGAGTCTAAAATACAATAGTAGAGGATAAATCTTGCGATACTCTATATTGTACTCATTTTCAATGTCTTTATGAAAATCACACACACAAAAGGTGTTTCATATCTGCAATGTCTATAAAAAAGAGTATTGTCAATTAGGGGTACTTAAAACATGACTCTATACTAGAATGTTTATTTAAATATATCTGATTCGATCCAGTTTTTCAGATACTTAAAATTTTTGGATTGGTAAATATCAATCTCATGTCTTATCTGGTAATTATCAAATGCCTGAGTTTCGGATATTTGAAATTTCAGATTTGATTAGTGGAATATCTGGAAAAAAACAACCATATTCTATACTCTATATATGTGAAATTGTATATGTGGCTCTTTGAGAAAGTGGAGACAAGTTGGCAAAAATTGGACAAACAAATAATACTTTTGAAAAAATGGTCACCTTGAAAAACAAGTTGTTGCAATAATCAAAGATGCCAAACTTATGAGATCATTATTTCTTAAATGAGTGTCAAGGGCTTTTTGGTCACAAAGGAAACTTCCGTTCATATGCGTCAAGGGCTTTTGGTGGGAGTGGTCGATCTTAGGAGTAATTGTCTATTTACTTCGGATTTATTTGTCCCTAGCTAGAATTGTTTTGGGTATTGTTGACTTATTACATTAAAAATCTATTCACAATTTTTTTTAATTTGCTAAAATAAAGAATTCATGATATATTGGAGTTCCATTTATAAGAATTAGATTTGTGCTGTTTAACTATAGAGTCTTTGGCTAATAAAATAGATTACCTGAGTAGTTAATTGATTGATTATATTTATATTTGTGTCGTTCATGTACAATACAACTTAATTTATATTTACTTTTTTTATGGAGTTTAAATTTTTCTAATAGACTTTGAAAAAGGTTGATTTTATTGAGTCTTTAAGCCGTACATCGAGATGTAGGATGTTTCCCGTACATTGGTCGAACACTTGGTTATGAGTAAAATGATATTCATTTTACACAAGAAGCATTTATTTATGCAAAATTTTATTTGTATACTTAGATTTTGTCCTGACACGGAACATATGTACAACACTGGCATCATGCTAGTGTTGCACCTACATTTTATGTTAGGCAAACGCTTAGGGTACAAAATGCGGGGTAAGAATAATACATCCATTTATTTATTTTAGATATATTCAAGCCATACACATTAGAAAATATATGTACATAGATTTGAAAACTATAGTCGTTTTACTATATATATATGTGTGTGTGTGTGTGTATGTATGTATATGTGTTATATATATATATATATATATATATATATATATATATATATATATATATATATATATATTGGTTCTGGTGAGAATGCAATCTTAGGAGAGAAATGAGAATGAATCTGGTGCTTTAAATTGCGAGATCTAAGGGTCAAGATTTCATCAAAATTAGATGCACCAAAATGGTGCGAAAATGCATCACGTCGAAATGCACCATAAACCTTCGAAAATGCAGTATCTCAAAATCTGAGCGCATGATGCAATCTGAGCCGCACGATGCATCAGATCCGACGGCTAGATTTTATTCTCATTTCTCTACACAAAGTGCATTCTCACGGGAACCGGCCCATATATATATATATATATATATATATATATATATATATATATATATATATATATATAAACACGCACACATATTGATTGATTTATCAATTTATATTATAAAAAGGATTAATCTATTTGTACCCCAAAAATTGTATCTCAAATTATAAACCACTAGTATGCACATTCATGTTGTATCATTATGATTTTAGAGTAATAGTTCATACAAGCATTAAATGTTACTGCAAACTTTTTTAATCTCACTAACATTTTGTGCTAGTGTGAACTATCAAAAAATTAGTATACATCTTTATCGTACCTTTGAGATAAATTTCTTAGTGTAAACGTAACATTATTGCTATAAAAAATTAAAATAAGACAAATATTCTACCATTCTATAAAAGGTGATATTCCCTATTTGTTGATCTTTTTAAAATATTGGAATTAAACATTAAAATTCTTGAAATTGGTCGCAAACTAATCCTCAATATAATTTACTCCCAAAAACAAATTCTCAATATAAGACAAAGAGCAACGGCAATCCGGTGAAAATGGCGGCGAGTCGGGTGATATCTCTGTCACCGGGGAGTTTTAGCAGCTACTCCAACAGTAATCTCGCCGATATTGCGGCGAGAGTCGTCGAAGAGTTCAGAGCCGAGAACGGATACGATTCCGAATTTTACGAAGAACACGGCTTGTTTGCCGTTCTGGAAGGCGATGAGGATCTCGTCGCCGGAGATTCCGGTAATGCGGCGGGGAAGGATGACGGCAAAGACGTAAAGGAGATCGAATTCGAGTTTGTTCCAGGAGGAGCTGAGGTTTCGCCGATTTCCGCGGATGAGATTTTCTGTAACGGCGAGATCAAGCCGACTTTCAACCGGAATCTGTCGACAGGTTGCGTGAATTTCAAGCAGGGGAATTCCGGAGATGAGCGGACAGCGGCCAATCTGCCGCCGAAGGTTCGGCTTCCGTTGAGGAGACTGTTCAACGACGACCTAGATCCGCCGCCGCCGCGCCGCTCCTCTTCGGTCGGAGGCGAGATCTGCGGCGTTCCGCCGGAGACGTACTGCGAGTGGCGGCCGAATGCTCCGGCGGAGAAATCGTCGGCGAGGACGTGGAAGAAGAGCAGCTCCAATGGCTGGTCAAAGCGGTGGAGGTTCCGAGACCTTATCCACCGGAGCAACAGCGACGGTAAGGACAGATTCTTCTCTCCATCGCCGTCTTTCAAAAAGGGACCGGAGAAATCGGGAAAGCCGGCTGCAGCGGCGGCCGAGGCTTCGAACTCCGCGCACAAACCGCCATCTCCGCCGCGCTCCGTTAAGGGAAACGGTTATAAACGGCGATCGAACAGTTTTCTTTTCATGCTTCAACCTGATTGATAATCTTTCCCAGTTTAGCACTTTAGCCCATTCTTCCGGGTAAATATGGGGGCCTTGAAGAACTAATTGAATGAGTTGATGATAGAGTCATGTTTGCATAATTCTAAGGTCAATATTTAAAATAATATTTAAAATGTGGATTTTTTCATATTTTTTATGAATTTATATTTGGATATATTCTATACAAAAGACCCACTTTTTAACGCTATAAACACATTAAGGTTTATAAAATAAGCATGAACTTTAGATTCATGAAAAAATTTGCTTTGATGATAAAATGGTGATAACATGGTTATTGTTTTGATGTAAATATACTTGACTATTGGTATGTGTTTTGTTTGGTGGGCGATGCTAGGAATCCATTACGGATATGTGATAATTTCAGAGTATTTATATATATACACAAATGATTATCGTCTATATATGTATAAATAATCTATTATTAGAGCACCCGTGAGGATTCACAATATTTTTTTGTTTGATATTTATTGTTTTATCGTGTTATTTATAAGGTAACTTACCTCTTAGTTAGCTAATAGATATTCTAAAATTATGAGTCTTTGTCATTGATATCACGGGTTAATGGTATTTGGTCATCTTTACTTGCGCCATTGTTCTTCGCTCTTACTTTCACCTTTTACTTAAGCTCGATCAAATTCCTCTCTGGTGACATTCCTTTGGATAACTTGACATACCCAAAAAAATGTATGGCAATTCTTCTATCCATTTATGTTCTACTTCACCTAAAGTTTTCATTATCCCACCAACAAGAACTTTTTTAGTATTTTTCCCTAGATTTTTTGATTTCTTGGGAAAGATGTCTCAAGATCTACGAAAGAAAGGTAAACTTTGACAACATTTGCTTCCTCTTTTCCTTCTTTCTCTTCAACCTTCTTCTAGAGTTCGTTCAACTTGACTTTTAGCACGTCATTGTTTATATGGCAATTCCTAAGGTTTGTCGGATATGCATTGAAGCTCGAGTTTGGCTCTTTTGCTTGTTGCTTCTCCCTTTTAAGGATCTAGGATTTGACGGGGTGACTTCCGTTCATTCGACTAAGAATGCAGAGACTGAATGAATTTTGTCATTCTTTCCCTATTGAGTCATTCAAATATACTACTATGGAAGCCCCCCTCCCTCCCCCCCCCCTCCCCCCGGAAAAAAAATCTTTTCTCAGGCATAGAAAAAGATAGATAACCTTTTGATTATTGAAACATGCTCGTTGCTGGGCAAAAACATTAGAATATTACAAACTGTTCCAAACTTTGTGGCATGGGGTGACCAAACTTAGTGTTAGCATCGGTCGATCACGGAGAGCATGAGATTGTGATCGACAAAATATAGTTATGTAACCATCCATCCCAAGGGTGACATGATTAGAATTGTGGAATGGCTTATCCCCACTTGACAAGACTAAAATAGAGGTGATTTAGATTTTTTGTAGGATGGACAAAGTTGTTGACAACATTTTGAGTAGTGTCTTGCTTGAAAAATCTTATATCAAACTTAAATTATACACTTTTTCTACAATATTGCCAAAAATTATGTCATAAACTAATTAAATCAGGCTAATTATTTCTTAACCGAGTTTGACTATATCTAAAGCTAACAAGCTAGAATTTACAAGTAAATCACAATAAAGAAGAAAGATGACCAAAAGGCCATGGTGATCTTACCATTAATCTTAGTATGGCCACAAGAGTTTACAAGAAGGGATATGAATCAAACCCTAAATCTATCAAATGAGAAACAATACATGTATTTATAGGGATGGGTGACATCTATCAATATTAACCAATGATGATGCATTAATATAGATATTTAGATATGTTGAAATTTCAGCATTATTAAATTAACTCGTCTAACATTGTTTTTTGTATCATCAAAAAATAAACTTACATATGAATTTACTCATAACATCTGCTAAGATATGAATGTACTCAGTTGAAATAGTAATTTATAGTATATGAATTTACTCGAACAACCAAAAAAATTTAATAAATTTGTGTTTAGCATCAAATCTAAAATGCTTGTGCTTGAATTTAACAAATAATGTTGACCGTTTCGACCATATGAATGTTGACTTTACACCTACAATGCATATTTTCTTAAAAATCCTTTATTATAATAAAGGATACTCGGATGCACGAGAATGCGACATTTGGCACGCCTATTTGGCAAAAAATGGAACACATCAACAAGCCATGTAATATAATAGAAAAAATCCTTTAATATAATAAAGGAGACTCCGATGCACAGAAATTCGACATTTGGCATGTCTATGTGGCAAAATTTAAACATGTCAGCACGCCACGTAATATCCAAGTAAACCAACGAAAATAAATTATATACGATGCACCAGCAGATCTCCTGTTAGAAACAATTGACCGCAGATTTTCTACGTGATTTCAACGAAATTCTTTTCTTCATATTACAACAATACGAACTCCTATTGTGATGATAATATAAAATAATTAAAAATAAATATGAAAAAATATGAATACTATTTAAAAAACAAATATAATATTTTTCATTTAATTTAAATAGAATTTTAGGACCATGCTACATATATTAATCCTTTATCTTACTTCCATATTTAAAAATTACATACTTAAATAATAACTTACAAAGGTTTATTGTGGAAATTCGTGTATAATAAGAGTTAAAATCAATAGAGTACCTATATTAATGGAAATTAGAATATTATTTTTTTTCAAAAAAAATATATTAAGAAACAATCCTAAATAATACTAAATTTGAAAATGATGATCACGAGTATATTACTCATCATCTTACTTATATTATTTATGGTGGGTAATACTAATATTATTTTGCATCCGTTTACTTATATATGGAAATCCTTAATTATGTGTCTTGGATAATCAATAATATTATATGTTAATATATGTTTTCAGATTACAATAATACGAACTCCTATTACGAGGATAATATAAACAATTAAAAATAAATACAAAAAAATATAAATACTATTTAAAAAATAAAAAATAAAAATAATAATTTTCATTTAACTTAAATAGAATTTTAGAACCATGCTACATATATTAATCCTTTATCTTACTTTCATATTTATAAATTTCATATTCGTGTATATATAGGTTGAAATAAATAGAGTACCTATACTAATAGAAATTCCAATACTATTTTTGATTCCTTACTTATTTGTCTTAATTCCATGAGTATATATTATTGATCACCTTACTTATATATGATCATTAACAAAATTTACGGAAAATCTTATTAAGAAACAATCCTAAATAATACTCCCTCCGTCCTATAATGATCTTCCCGGTTCGCAAAACGAAGAAAAATCCCAAGTTTTTTCAATCTATTTTATTTAAATATTGGTATAGAAATAAAAAATAAAACATACATATTTAAAAACTACACCAAAAGTTCAACAAAACAAGTGGTGACAAGAATATTTTATTTTATCATATAGGTCATGAAAAAACACAAATAAATATAAATTTCCGTGAAGTTGGAATAGTGCTCTGAGAAGATCATTATAGGACGGAGGGAGTAACATTTTAGTGCATATATAAATTAAATAATTATTCTAATGTTTATATAAACTAATTATTAAAATATTAAATCAATATTATGATCACGGGTATATAATTCATCACCTTACTTATATTATGTATCTTGGATAATACAAATATTATTTTCAATATCTTTACTTATATATGGCAATCCTTAATTATGTATCTTGGATAATCAATAATATTATATGTAAATATTTGTATTCAGATTACAACAATACGAACTTCAATTACGATGATAATATAAAAAA
Source organism: Cuscuta campestris (assembly GCA_900332095.2). Taxonomy (NCBI): domain Eukaryota; kingdom Viridiplantae; phylum Streptophyta; class Magnoliopsida; order Solanales; family Convolvulaceae; genus Cuscuta; species Cuscuta campestris. The sequence goes on from OOIL02005600.1 coordinate 912,979, forward strand.
TTATAAATATATATGAAGAAATATAAATACTATTTAAAAAATACAAAAAGAATATTTTTAATTAATTTAAATAGAATTTTAGGACCATGCTACATGTATTAATCCTTTACCAAGGAATTCTCACCATAATAAAGTCATTCGTAAAATACAAAAGGTAAGTAAATAATTAAATGTGAAACTGTCCTAATACGGCCGTGCATTAGAAAATGATTCATGCATAGCCATGAATGATATGATATGATTTCAAGAATAGATTACTTCCCTAACATATGGTGATTGACAAAATTTACGAAAAATATTATTAAGAAACAATCCTAAATAGTACTAAATTTGAAAATTATGATCACGAGTATATTATTCATCACCTTACTTATATTATTTTTGTTGGATAATACTTATATTATTTTGGATCCCTTTACTTATATATGGCATTCGTTAATTATGTATCTTGAATAATCAGTGATATTATTCTGGATTCGTTTAGTAAGATATTCATTATATCTAGAATGGACCCAATATTATTTTGAATTCCTTACTTATATATCTAACTGGCAATGAGTTAAATTACTCACTTTTATATCNACATGGACGAGATCAGCTAGAGATGCAAGAGAAATGAGAAAATGAATACTTCAACCAAAAAAGATAGAAAAGGTACGCACTTTAAAGATTGTTTTATCTTAATACATTTAATTTTGTTTTATTATTTTAAGGTAATTTGATGCATAACATTTTTGAATTATTTAAAATAACAAAATGAAATGGGATATGTTAGTGACCAGAATTTTTGTATTTAAAATTTATATGGTTGCTTTTTAATGAGCATTGAAAAATTTTCTTATCTTCATATATAAATCATTAGTATAGATAAATTAATTTATGTTAAATAAAAAAAGTTTTATACAAAATTTAATATTAGATGTCAATTTAGAAGGATTTAACACTCCAAGAAAAGATAAAAATATATGTTTAGTCATGTTATTTTATAGTCATGTTATTTTATCAATTATAATCTGCATCCGTAAAAAAATTAAACGTCGTTCATAGGTTACATAAAAATCATGGATAATTAAAATGTATAATTGTTGATTTATCTAGGCATGCATATAGCTCACTGATTATTTTTATCAATTTTATATTTACATCAATAGGAATAAAATGATGTCTAACCATGACTCTTTAATTTCATTTTTCTATATTTTTTATGAAAAAAAATAGTTTATACATATTGAATATTTTAAACAATTGAATGGACGAATATTGACAAAGTTGAGTAAAAACATATTCGTATTTAAAATCTTTTAAATAAAATTCAAAACTTTGCAATAAATTTGATATGAAATGGGTGAATATAAAAAAAATGTGATTACATATTTTAAAACAAAATGGTATGCATGCGAGGAAAAAAAATAGGCATTGATACGGAATGATCAATGTAAAAAATTCAAAGTTCAAATATAATTTTTAAATTGGAAAATTTACTTATATCTAACACGTAATTCATTTATCAAAATGGCAACTAAGCTGTGTTCAACTGAAATAATTGATACTCCATATATATATTCATAGTGAGAGGAATTTACCTAAATAACACTAAAACATAATGACTTTCCCTAAATAGCAACATATGTTTTTTATTTTCCAATGTAGCACTTTTAGTCATTATCCATTAGTCGTTATTTAGACAAATGTTCACCGTCACAGAATATTATTTCTCCTTCTAGACATTATTAAGTGTTATTTAAGGGATACAAAGTTTAAGTCTTACTAGTATCACACCCGTGCGTTGCACGGGTCATAGTTATGTTACTAAATTAAGATCATTTTTAAAGATATAAATTTGTATATATTGGAATGTAGAATGTTCATTATTTTAAAGTACAAACATAAAATGATTTACAAATTTTGAAAGACTTCTTTATAAACTACATTACTCAAATAATTCGTGTGAGTATTCATTTCGTTGTATATCAAGATCTTCAAGCCTTTGCGATTTATTACTCATGAAACTGCAACATACAGTTCCTTATGACTAAATACAGGTTTCCATAATAAAAATTCAACATGTTTCTGATATTGTCCCTGAAAAAATTCAATAATTTGACTTATCTAAGCAATAATTCAACATATTAATGTATTTATTTTAGAATTTGTAGTTTTTTAATTTTATTTCCATATTTAAATAGTACCATTTACTTACCCTACGATATTTATTTTCTATTTTATTTTAGATCAATTACCATTTTTACATGTGTCCATACTTGTAAATTATAATATTAATAATATTAATTTTAGAATACTTACCATTGTTACATGTTTCCATGTTTATAGTATAAATAGTATTAATTTATAATTTTTTTTATTTTTGCATTTAAATGGTACCATTTACTTATTGTACCGTATTTCCTTTTTAATTTATTTAAGAACACTTACCATTTTTACATGTTTCTATGCTTGTATATTGTAGTATTAATTAATAGTATTAATCTATTGTTTTTCTAATTTATTTTTGTATTTAAATTGTACTCCGTATCATTTACTTACCATACCGTATTTATTTTCTAATATATTTTAAAGCACTTACCATTTTGATATTTGTTTTATTTTCTAATTTATTTAAAACACTTACCAAAATTATTTTAGAAAATTTATCTTTTATTTTCTTTTTGTATTAAAATGTTACCATTTGTTTATCGTGATGACGTACAGTACCGTATTTATTTTATAATTTTCTAATTAGAACACTTACCTTTTTAAAAAAAAATTCATGTTTGTAATTTATACTATTAATATTAATTTTGAAATTTTTTATTTTATTTTCGTATTTAAATGGTACTAATTACTTACTGAACCACATTTATTTTCTAATTTATTTTATAACATTTATCATTTTTAGATGTAATTTACTTTCTCTTTTATTTTAGAACACTTACCTAATTTATTTTAGAATACTTACCATTTTTTTGTTTACATTTTTAAATGATGCCATTTGCATACCGTACCATACCGTATTTATTTTCTAATTTTCTAATTAGAACACTTATCATTTTAAAACGTTTCCATGCTTGTATTAATATTAATTTGTAGTTTTTTTTATATATTTTGGTATTTAAATGTTACCATTTACTTACCGTACCATATTTATTTTCTAATTTATATTAGAAAACTTACCATTTTTACACATTCGTGCTTGTAAATTATAATATTTTTTTGAAATAACTAATTAATTTGTACGTAGATTTTTTTTAAACAAATCATTCTAATCCCGCCCATACTTTATTAATTTGGAGTTTTTAATTTTATTTTCATATTGAAATGGTATGGTATTTTATTTTCATACTATAATTCCTCAGTGGCTCACAACTATCTAATTTATTTAATTTAATTTAAATACTTAAATGGTGTAGCATTTAAATAAAAATTAAAACATACTTAAAATGGAAGGGAACTAATTAAACTACCATTTGTGTAATCAACACTTTCCATATATGAGTCTCATGTATGGGCGGCAAAAATATTCATCTCTTTTTAAATAAAGTATTGATAATAATGAACAGTCAATATTATTATTCTTGTGGTCGAAAGCTATAAAAGGTAATAATGTATAATTTCTTTTATAATTTTTGTTTATTACCAGCCTTTAATTTTCATAAAAAGTAATACGGAGTACTAATTTTTTTCTTTATAAAATATAATAATGTACCGTAATTGAAATTAAAGAAAAAAATTTATTGCCTTTATAAAAGGTAATAATGTTCCATCAAAATTGATATTATGGTCGAAAGCTTTAAAAATAATAATGTACCATTTTCCCCATAGTTTTAGTTTATTACCTGCATTTTCATAAAAGGTAATGGAAATTTCATTTTTTATATAGAAAGTAATAATATACCGTATTACATCTATAAAAGCAATAATGCATACCAAAGAGTGACAATTAAAAAAAGCTAATAATGTAAAAAAAAACTTTCTATAATTAAATTATCGTATTTTTCCATAATAATGAACATCTATTCCACTTACCATTTCAAAGATATTTTAATTCTTACCATTTTCACACATCATTTGGGCGGGAAAACCCTGGGTGAAAATTCCCCTGCTTTTAAGTATAGTATAGATTTTGGGAAATGACTTTTGTTTTAGTGTTATTTAGTGCACATATGAAAAATAAAAAATTTGAAAAATTATATTGGGAAAAAGTTTGAAAAATGAAAAATGAAAAATTTGAAAAATGAAAAATGAAAAATGGAAAATTTGAAAAATGAAAAATGAATAATTTGAAAAGGTTTAAGTCTTATATTGGGAAATGACTTATGTTTGAAAATATGAAAAATTATTCTTTTATGAGGATAAAGAACTATTGGCACCAACTCTCGAAGTAGTTGAAATGATAAATGAATTTGTTCTGTCCCTCATTCCTGGTGATGAAAGAAAGTATTTGAGTTCTGATTCTTCGTGGAAGCAGATGTAGGTGTTGATGGCGATTGGATAACAGTTGAGTTTTTGAACGAAATCAAATGTTTGGGAATCCCAAACCACAAAATAGTCTTGAAAAAAGGGGTACCGATTATGCTATTGAGGAATATTGACCAAACATCTGGATTGTGTAATGGGACAAGATTAATCGTTCAAGACCTGCGAAATAATGTTATTGGTGCAATTGTGGTTTCGGGAAATCAAGTCGGGGAAAAAGTTTACATCCCTAGAATGAATTTGGTACCATCTGATCTAGGGCTACCATTGAAGTTCCAAAGAAGATAATTCTTGATCGCCTCATGTTTTGCTATAACAATCAACAAAAGTCAAGGTCAAACATTGTCATTTGTGGGATTATTTTTAAGCAAGTCAGTGTTCACACATGGTCAACTATATTTTGTTGTTTCACGATTGAAGACAAAGACCGGATTAAAAATATTAGTTCTAGATGACAATAGAAACCTTTGCAATCATACCAAAAATGTTGTATACCCTGAAATATTTCAGAAAATTTGGTATTAAAATAAACATTATTAACTCTACATTCTGTTCCTCAAATATTATTTATTTTACTTTGGCTTTTTTCATTTGTAGTATTAAAAATCATGTGAGCAATATATTTACTTTATTCTGAAAAATAAATTTCATTAAAATAAATTTAGAATCGACATAAATTTCTTTCGACTCCGTGCATGACACGGGTCAAAATACTAGTAAATTATTAAAATAAACAATTAAATAAATATTCATCTTTGACTTGAGGAGTATATATATGGAGTGTTCTTCTTTTTTACTTCCTCCGTCCCTAAATAGATTACGATCTTTTTTTCTCTCTCCTCTCGATAACTTTTGTTTGTTTACGCGATTTCATTAAGTATTTGATAAAATAAAATATTCTTGTCACCTCTTGTTTTATAGAACTTTTGACGTAGTTTTTTAATATATAATTTTTATATCTTATTGATATACCAATTTGTAAATAAAATGATTTCAAAAACTAGGAAATTTTATTCCGTAACCCGCAATTTGTAATCAAATTCGGGATGGAGGGAGTAATTGTTTCCGTCAAACCAATCCTCGATATAAGAAAAAGTGCAACTGGTAATCATTTCTCGGCTTTCCAGATTTACGGAGATACTCCGGGAGAATGCCGGCAAGTCCGATGATATCTCTCTCGCCGGAGAGTTTTAGCAGCTTCTCGAACCGGAATCTCGCCGATATTGCGGCGAGAGTCGTCGAAGAGTTCAGAGCCGAGAACGGATACGATTCGGATTTTTTCGAAGAAGAAGAAGAAGACGGCGTGTTTGGCGTTCTCGAAGGCGATGTAAAGCTCGTCTCCGGAGATTCCGTGAAGGCGGAGGGAAAAGACGACGGCGGAGACGGAGAGGAGGTTGAATTCGAGTTTGTTCCCGGAGGTGGTGAGTTTTCTCCGATTTCTGCGGATGAGATTTTCTACAACGGCGAGATCAGGCCGATTTTCCCGATTTTCAACCGGAATCTGTCGACTGATTGCGTGAATTTCAATTCCGAACAGACGACGAGGTCAAATTCCGGTGATGAGCGGGCGGTCACAAATCCGCCGCCGAAGATTCGGCTCCCGTTGAGGAGACTGTTCAACGAGGAGCTAGAGCCCCCGCCACCGCGCTCCTCTCCGGAGGAAGACGAGATCTACGGCATTCCGCCGGGGACGTACTGCGTGTGGCGGCCGAATGCTTCGCCGGGGAAACCGTCCGCGAGGATGTGCGAGAAGAGCAACTCCACCGGCTGGTCGAAGCGGTGGAAGTTCCGAGACCTCGTCCACCGGAGCAACAGCGACGGTAAGGACAGGTTCGTCTTTCTGTCGCCGTCCGTCAAAAACGGATCGCAGGATTCGGAAAATCCAGCCGCAGGCGAGGCTTCGAACGCCGCCGAGAAACCGCGATCTCCGCCGCTCTCCGGTGATAAACGGCGGTCGTATCTGACGTACAAGCAAGACTTGGTTGGGTTCTTCGCCCACACGAATGGGCTGAGCCGGAGTTTACAGCCTTTCTAAAAAAGCCCAATTCAATCCCAATGGGATAATTAGCTTCTAAACGAGATTTAGGAGATTTAGGAGTATATTTTTGTTAATAATTTCATAAATAAAATAAAATATTCAAGTTAAATTTTAATTTATGGATTATATTTCTATACTTATTTTTTAAAAAAAGTAGATACTATTGGGTTTGAAATCAAAGTTAATTATCACTTGATTAAATTTTTAATGTCATTGCTTTGACGATTGTTTGAGACTTTGTATTGATTTAACCGTACTTGAAACTTTAAATTCCTCATCTTGTTCCATGTAAATCTCTTCGTCTATATCTCTACTAAGGCTCTGTTACGTTCAACTTATTTTTTCTGATCTGATCAGATATTTTGTAGTTCTGATCTGATCTGGTCTGATTTGATCTTATTGGATCTGATCTGATTAGATCTGATCTGATTGGATCTGATCTGATTGAATCTGATCTGGTCTGATCTGATTGGATCTGATCTGATCTCATCTAATTGGATCTGATCTGATTAATTATGATTTGATATAAAATTCAAATCAATAATTTGATTTGAGTTTGTAATAATGTTTGAAAATTGTAATGGTAATTCATATTGTAATATAATCAATATTTTTTATTTTATAATTATTTTTTAATAAAATAAAATTAGTTAATTTATATATTAGAATAATCATTCATATTTTAATGTAATGATATTTTTTATTTTATGATTATTGTTTGTGAAATAAGAATATTGATTTAATATTTTAATAATTAGTTCATACATACATTAGAATAAATATTTAATTTATATATAATCAATACAGAGAAGAGATAGTATTTTTATTAAAATATCTCATCCTTATAAAAGATCAAAACTTTAAAAACTCAAATTACAGGTAGCAATAAAAATGTATTTTAAAAGTATAATTAGATTGACATTGTCAATGTATTTTAAAAACAATTTTTTTGACGTCTAATAATTAATGATTAATTTCTAATTTTACTATTTAACTTGTTTCTAAAGTTTATTCTTTTTCATTTTTAATAATAATAATAATAATAAGAATAATAATAATAATGATAATAATAATAATAATAATAATAATAATAATAATAATTCTTTATGGGATCTGATCTGGTCTGGTCTGATCATATTGGATCTGATCTGATCAGATCTGTTTGAATCTTGCCTGATCTGATCTGGTCTGATCTGATCTGATTTTAATAAGAATAAGAAAAAATAAATTGAACGGAACAGGGCTTAAAGAATTTTAGTTTTACATCAATTTGATAAACTTTTAGAATTAGCAAATAAAAAATTGTAAGTATCATTGTAATAAAATTTAGAGTAAAATCCATAAATGATTCTTAATTATAGATGGTTTTAATATTTAATCTCCAATTTTAAGATATTACATAAATGATTCTCAAATTTTGAATACAATTTCATAAATAGTCTTTTAGGCTAAATATGTAAAAATATTTTTTTCACATATAGTTCCTGAAGGATCGATTATGTAATAATTCTCAAAAATTAGAGATCATTTATGTAATATCTTAGAATTAGAGACTAAATATGAAAAATCACATGTAATTAGGGATCATTTTTTAAATTATTCTAAAATTTATTTTGATTACACGAACATAGATATCAAAGCAATCGAAACCTTTGTGTTGAATGTAACCCTAATTATAAGTTTGACTTTGTACTTATCAATGTAACTATTAAATCTTATTTTACTCCTAAACATCCACTTCGAAACTAACGACTTGCAGCCTAGATGTCGATTCACTAACTTCCAACTATATGGTGGCTGAATAGTTGGTTCAATCGTTTAAATAAACTTTGTGTTGACTTCGCCTTAAGACAAGTCTCATATTTGTAGGGCAGGTTGATGTCAAACTAAGGGTATATCCCATGTTAATTTTTTTCTGAAGAGATCCTCAATTGACATGTCTTAACCTACCATGACACAAATTTGAAGACTCACAAGTGTGACTATAATTTGCTTAAATCATGTGGAAGCCATGTTTATTTTACAATGAGCTTGACGCCAAGTTCTTATGAATGTCTAGTACATAAAGTGCATCATTCAATGAAAGCTCTTTGTCGGATATCATCTTGAGCTTCACATTTCCATATGTCTTGAATCTTAGATTTGTCCGAGTTGCCCACCCAAACCATGTCGTTGGAAGGCTCTTTAAAGTCGAAGAGCATGGCCTTAGCTTGTACAAGCATATATAACGAGTGGCTTTAATATCGGCCCATCACTCCTTCGGGTTAGACTTCACGATGCTAACCTCTGTCATAATTACAGCGAGACCATAGTATCTTGCTCCGAGCAGAGAGAACTCATTTTTTGTCCTTATTTTGTTGCTTCTTTCTGCACTCTAAAAAACGATGACTCTTTAATAAACACTTATGTGTAAACTTTACTTTCCCGATGCCTCATTTAGGACCTAGTGATTTCTTGTCTTTCTTAGGCTTGTGCCCCTTGGAAGAATCACATTTTAAAAGAAGCTCCACCACATTGGTCTTAACAGCAGTTTGTTTCGTCTCATAATCCTGTCCTAGCAGGCGGACTAACTGCTACTGTAATGTTACTTCTATCCATTTGAGCTTAAGATAGCTCTAGAATTCTTCCCAAGACCGCGGAAGCACATGGATAAACTTGGAATGATTCAGTGACTCTCGTTCCGTCTTAAGTGTACTCGTAAAAAATGAACATTAACTTTTAAGCTTCATCTGTCATCGATGTAGAATCCACCATTTATAAATGTGTAGTACTTTGATGTGACCTGCCATTGCATGTGAACTTTTATTCTATAAGTATTTCGATAAAAATTCTACATGTATAAATTTTATTTTTCAACTTTTCACTTATATTTAAAAACAAAAAAGAGTAAACATAATATCAATGAATAAGGTGTTAGGTGTGTAAAGAAAATTAATAGGATGGGGGTAGAAATATTTTCAAAGGTGGAGTATCTTAAATTTAAAGTGACTACATTGTGGAAAGAATGGAGAAATCAATGCCTAAAGGCTTTTAAGCTAACTTTCGGCTTGCCAAAGTGTCGAATCAACATGAGATTTGTGCACTCTTTTCCTCCTTGAATTAATGAAAAGTTAACTTGATTGATATATCAAGATAATATTTCTATTTATAAATTTATTGCTCACACAATTTATTTCTACATTTGACCCGAAATTTTTTTACTTTGTTTTTTAAAATCTTTTTAAGAAAATTTTGGGTTCTTTATAAACAAATGAATGACTGTTTTGCAACTACTTTCCCTTGAGTGAATGAGTGAAAAAGGAAAATGACAATTTAAGCCATCAAAAAGTACTTCCAAATCTCATCCCTTATTCATAATTGATTATTACTCCCTCCGTCCAGAAATATTCTTCCCATTTGACTTTTTACCGTCTCCAAGATTGCACTTTGACCACTAATATCTTTATTTATACATGGATATATTTTATAAAAATTTGATGTTTGAAAACTATATTTCAAAATGAATGTATTCATATTAAAGTTATATTGTAATACAATGTATTTTTTCCACATATCATAGTCAAAGTTTACAAATTTTGACCAAGAAAAGTCAAATGGGAAGAATATTTCTGGACGGAGGGAGTATAACTTTTGTGATATATTTCCTTCATCCCAATGTAAATTGTTTTTTTGATTTACGATGTTTGATAGAAATTATTTTCAAATCATTTTATATAAAAACAGTGTAGAATTAAAAAAATAAAAATTACATATTTAAAAACTACATCAAAAGATATGCTCCGTATAAAAATAGTGCTGACATGACTGTATTATTTTATCAAAGACTAACGAATATAAGAAAAGAAAGTGAATAAATTTTGACCCTTAGAATTAACTGTAGAACAGACAATTTAAGTTGGGACAGAGGAAATACGTAGTATCAAAATTTAAATAAATATTAATGTAACATATTCTCTCCGTCCAAATTTGACTTGCACTCTTCACATTTCAAAAGTCACAAAAATTGTTGTTTATTTGTGTGTGTTTTGATTGATTACTTGATAAAATAAAGTACTTTTCTCACTCTTGTTTTATAAAACTTTTGATAAATGTGTAAATTTTATTTTTAATTTATGTACCAATATTTAAAGTATATATAAACATTTTGGGATGAAGGGGGTATAAGCTTTGTGATATACGGAGTACCAAAATTTTAATAGCACTCGTATGATTTAAGAATGAGTGATTCACACATATTCATTCACACTTATATATTCTCTACAAGGGAGGAATTCCAAGTTCGAAACCTAGTGGTTGCGATGATGCAGCATGAAGCTTCTGCAAGTACCAAGTATGAAACATCATCCTTATACCAATTGTCTGAGATTATAACTCAATTTATATCTTTTCAGCTAACTGTCCGACTATATGAGAGGCCATCAGGGATGAGGTGTCATCCTCTTTTTTATATATGCTCCCTTTGCCTCTAAACTAAAAGCATAGTTTGGATTACAAGGCAAAAACACACATTTTTAAAAATTATTTTATTTAAAATTTGTATTGAAATAAAAAACACGGAGTGTATATATTTGATAATTATGTTAAAAGCTTTACATAATAAGAAATGATATTATAATATTTTTATTTTGTTTTATGAAATAATTAATAAATTCTGAAGAATGAAGAGTGTAAACAACAACATAGAATTCAAAATGTATGAGATGAAAGGCACTAAAAGAGGAAATGTTGGGGGACACAATGCGCGTCGGCGGAATGGAACATATGGGAATTTGTACAAAGATCATTTTCATTGATGTAATTAATTGCTTTTCTTTTAAGAAAACTCCCTTCTTTATTATTGCTCTTTTTTTCTTTGTATAAACATCATTTTCATCGGAATTTGTACAAAGACCATTTTCATTGATATAATGATATAATTAATTGCTTTTCTTTTAAGCTAACTCCCATCTTTATTATTGCTCTTTTTTTCCTTGTTTAGACGATTAGATTGATAGGATTATAGGATAGACACCCAACTTTCTAGACTAATTAATGATAATAATAATACTCCCTCCGTCCCAAATTATTTGCAACGTTTGCTCTTTCAGCAGTCGCAGAAATTTTTGTTTATTTCTACGTTTTCATTGGTTATTTGATAAAATAAAATATTCTTGACACCTCTTATTTCGGAGAATTTTTCATGTAGTTTTTTGATATGTAAATTTCATTTTTTATTTCTATACCAATATGTAAATAAAATGAATTGAAACAACTTGATATTTTACCTCGAGAATACAAATGTGGCAAATATTTAGGGACAGAGGGAGTAAAAACAAAGATGAATTCCATCCCTACCTATATGCCTTTAAGGGCACTCGAAATACCCATGAAGCCCCGAGGGTTTCAAACCTTCTCTCCGGCATATCAGTTTTAACTTACCTCATAGTTTCAGTAGAAATGAGTTTGAAGCTCCGGGGCTTCAAACTGGAGCTTCAAATCTTAATTTTTTACATTTTAAATACACATCTTCTAAAATTAAATTAATTAAATTTAAATATTTAACTATTTAAAAGAATTGAAACGAGAATAGTTCATTAAAAAAATTGCATTCATTATAAAAAATTACATTCATTAAATAAAAAAATCACATTCATTAAATAAAAAATTCCATTCATTATAAAAAAACTACATTCATTAAATAAAAAAATTACATTCTTTAAATAAAAAATTACATTCATTAAAAATAAAAAAATACTTGAATATGTTAAATATATTAACTATTTTAATACATTTAGTATTATATATTATAATTATGGTTGTTACCTATTATAGTTAGAGTTATTATTACATAATATTACTTTATATAATTAGTCATTAATGTGGAGGATTCTAGAATATATTCCTCCACCTATAAATACATACTTTGTATTTCTCTCTTATTCATTCAATCAATAAAGCGTTCTTTGTTATTTTAGATGGTATCAGAGCCACTGATCTTGGTGACCTAAAAAAAGATCTTTGCTCCCACCGCCGCCGCCGGTAATTCCGGCGACGGCGGCTCCACCCTATTCACCTCTATTTTCTTTTCCTTCTTTATCCTCAAATCAACGTCTCCATTCAAATGTAAAAAAAAAAGAAAAAAAACCCTGTTGAAATCACACAAAAAAAACTATCAAAGGAGGAGCTTCTCTCTTGTCATCTTCATGATTCTTCAAAAAAAACTCAACTCCTCACAAACGCTCTGAGATCATCCTATCTTCTCAAAAAAAAGAAAAAAAAAATGATTGTTGTTTCTCTCCAATTCACCATATCAAAATTTTAGACCCAAATTTTTTTTCCTATCACCAATTCTTAACTTACTTTTTTCTCTCTAAAATCACTCATTCTAATCATCAACCTCCCTTCTCTTTCTCTTCGGTAGAATCAATAAAAATCCAAAGTAAATCAGTACAAAAGCAAACCCAAGAGGGGAAGTAGTGAAAGAAGAAATAAGACCTTTACAACTCACCCCTTCAAGAAGGAAATAGGGCATTGCCCGGATCCAAGAAAAAGACAAAAAAACATCAAGGATCTTCAGTCAAACAGGCACCTCCAGTAGATTCATTCAATCAATAAAGCGTTCTTTCTTATTTTACAGAATAATAATTTTTAAAAAAATATGAAAGATAGAGAGAAATTTGTATTTGTGTTGAATTTTAAAAAAAATTAATTTAATTTATAGACAAGAAAAGAGGAAAAAAGAGGTAGAAAAAAGAAGGAAGAATGCGTTATAACGCCTTCAAATCGCGTCAAAACTTTGACGTAGGAGTTTTAACGCGCCCATAACGGGGGAGGGGGGCGGTGTTTAATGCCCCCCAGGCGTCAAAGTGAGCATAACGTGGCTGGGCGTAATGCCCATTACCACTGCTCTAAGCTAAGGATATAAAATAATCATGTCCCATGACATTGGAACTTCATGTTATGGGATGACTCATGAATGCTCCGATGTTCCGTTTGTAAAATTGACGATTCCTACCCCCTAACTCCTCGAATAAACCCCCAACCCTGTTTTGACCCGAACACACTCCCCCACCCCATTCAATTGCACCCCACAAGTTAATTTTGATTTTAGAGTCAAAATTTGACTTCAAAGTCAAAATTAACTTGTGGGGTGCAATTGAAAGGGGTGGGTCGTGGGGTGTGTTCGGATCGGGGCGGGGTGTGGAGATTTATGGGGGGTTAGGGGGTAGGAATTGTCAATTTTACGAACGGGACACCGGAGCATCCCCAGGTCTTTTCATGACATTGCCGAACAATGTTATGGGAACTGTCCCGAAAAAACTATCTAAAATGATAAATTACTCGTAAAATTTAATCATAATTAATCTGTTGATAGAGATTGCATCTCATACTTCATATTGATAGTCATTACTAGAGGTGGCAATCGGATCAACCGAGTCAGTTTCGGGTTGGATTTTTTCGGTTCGGATATCTTTCGGTTATATGTTATAATCGGTTTGGTTCGGTTCCGATCGGTTAAATTTTGGTTCGAATTTGATTTCGATTCTGTACATTTTTCGGTTCGGTTTGGTTTCGAGTCGGTTCAGATACGGTTCGGTTATAAATCAGTTCGGATAGATTTCGGTTCGGATACAATTTGAGTCGGATATATTTCGGTTTCGGGTCTAGTTCGGTTCGGATATATTTCGGTTTCGGATCAAATATATTTTGGATATATATTATTTTCTAATTAAAATTTAACTAACCGTGTTTCTTTTTATGTTTTATCACATGCATTTATCAATCTATCATCAATTCAATATCTCATATTATTTTATATTTTTTTCTAGTTATATTATCTCTACCCTAAATAATCTTCCCTTTTTGACTTTTTAGTCATATTTTACAAATTTGGACTAAAAATTATGAAAACATATATATTTAATTATGATATAAATTTAATATAATTAAATTGATTTTAAAATTTAGTTTTGAAATATCAAAATTTTCTCACATCTACTAATATACTTATGTATATAAATGAAAGGGTAAAAGATAAATTCAAATAGTCTTATTTTCCATTTGAATACACTTTGGTAAAAATTGAGTAAAATTGGGTGAAATTAAGTGAATTTTATTCAATTGAGTGCAAAATTTGTAAATTATTGATTATTTTGGTTGAAAATAGAGAAAATTAAATTTAATAGAGTCAAATATAATTAATTTGACACCTAAATGTAATGGTGTAGATCAAATTTGAAAATGATAACAGTAAAGGCTGCCGCTAAAGAGTCTTTTCAAAATGCTAACACTAGCATCTAATTTTATTGACTAATATTGAGTAAATTGGTTTGAAACTAATCAAATTAACTCTCAAATCAATAAAATTTATTGTAATGAGATGAAAATAGGATAAAATCTAGTTATTCCATACAATGTATCATATATTCCTTTCGTTCCAAAAAGAATATCACACTTCACTATTTAAAAATTATGGAAATTTTATTTGTTTGTGCGTTATTATTTATATGTATAACTTATCTTTAATTTCTACATATAATAAATTTTAAGGTATAAAATTTTGTACTTTTTTTCAAGAAGATAATCCATTTTATGAGGAAATGAGCAAGTAAAGTAATTAGTTCAAATATAATACTCCCTCCGTCCCCTTGTATTTGTCCACATTTGACTTTTGAAAGTGTTCATCTAAGCACTTTGACTCATCAAATTCTCTCAATGTGTAAGCCTAAATATAGTCATGTGTGATCTTGTTTGATTTGTCTTAACATATAGATTATTAATATATAATTTTTATAATTTTTTAATATACAAATTACAAGGTAAAATAGATTAAAGAAGTGCATTGGATGGTGTGTAAAAATGAAAGTGGACAAATACAAGGGGACGGAGGGAGTATAATGTTAGACAAGGCGTGCAACTCTAGAGGGGGGGTGAATAGAGTTGTTGAGAATGTTTACCGATTTTTGCAGGATTAATAATATAAACGTAAGTGCAGCGGAAATAAAATAGAGAAGGCAAAGAACACACCAATGTATACTGGTTCACCACCTCGTGGCTAGTCCAGTTCCCCGAGAGACTCTCTCGAAGCTACCACTACTTCTGTTAAGCTTACGGGTGCTTAACAAACCGTTTACAACTCGAGAACTTGAATCCCACAAGCCTCGACACAACCGCTCGTAGGTATGCCCTCTACAAGACTTCACAACCAAGACTTAAATCACATAAGCCTTGAACAACAAGAAGAACAATCTTCTTCAACCTCTCAACAATAGCTCTCAAAAGAGTAGATAAGAGAAATGATTAAATCTCTAATGGATGACAAAACACTCTCTTGAAAACACTTAGTTTTCTCTCAAAATAATATAAATTTGAGGAAAGATTGATGGAGGATTAACACCTCAAGAATGAGGAGAATTGGAGTGTTTCTTGTTCTGAAAAAAAGACCAAGGAAGAGTGTTTAAATAGAGGAAAAGGAATAAATCCGTTGGAAGTGGGGAAGGCTGATTTTGACAGATAAAAGCCGTTGGGGATCGATCCAAGGGGAGAGGATCGATCACCTGGAGTAATGGATCGAAAATGAGTTTCTCTCAAAGCTTCGGGGAATCGATCCAAGGCAGGGGATCGATCCAAAGGAGTCAAGAATTCTGGAAGAGAATTTTTGCACGACTTCGGCGGATCGATCCAAATCCCTGACCACAAAACGAAGTGATCGATCCACAAGGACGGATCGATCCACTGACGGACAGAGCCCAAACACGAGGACCCAAAACATGTGTGCGAGTGGGATGTACAAATTGGAGCTTAATGCTTTGTTTAGGACAAGATAACAACATTATAAGGCTCCCAAAAACAAACAAACCAAGTAAGCTTGAAAGAATTAATTCAAATTCAAAATTTGAATTAATTAAAGAATTTTGGTGTATAAATTGAGTCCCAAAAATATTTTGTGTGTCAAATGATGTACACGAAAAATATTTGAATAAAATATTTTTGCTTACCAAAAATATTTTATATTATCAAAATAAATATTTGATAAATGTTTGGCACACCTTTTGTGTCTGACTCAATAAAACTATTTTGAACAGTTAAAATGATTTTTCAACTGACTCCAAAAATAAATATAATTTTTATTTTAACTCTCATAAAAATAATTTTGGAGAGAAGATATTTTTGTCATCCTTACAAATATTCCTACGACTCAAATAAATAAAAAGTCTTCGGAAATCTTCTACTCCTCCGAGTCCTCCGTTAGGCGCTCCGAACGCGTCTCAGACTCCAATAAAATCCTGTGCACCTTCTTGAATACTTCAAGGAATGACACTTCAAGTCTTCGTGTTTGTCGTTGTAGCACTTTGATCTTGACTTGAATAAATTGTGTTTGTCAATTATCAAAACCTGTGAGTCAACACTTAACAACACAGAAAAGGTTGAACTCATGCATTCCAACAATTTCCCCCTTTTTGATAATGACAAACACATGGAGGATATGCTACCAGTAAATAACAAATTAAAGCATATACTCCTATACTCTTCCCCCTTTTGGCATTATCAAAAATAATGCAACAAAAGAACTCATGCATTTCACGGAGAAAAAAAAAATTCTAATCAATTAAGAAAAATCACATTCCCCCTAAAATCATGCATTTCTAGGAAATAAAATACTTCCCCCTTAAAGTATGCTACCTCCCCTTTAAAAATTAAAGCATACAAAAAGATTAACACATATAGCAATAAATTCCCCCTTACTATATGCAAAACATCCTATGTATATTCCCCAAATAACAATTATCACAGATAAATCTCAAAAATAACATTTAATATAAAAAAATGTAATCACTCCCCTTTGATGCAATTTCTTTGGCTAAGTGCTTGGAGCATCCACTACAAAATTTGTAGTCTTCAAGCACGCCTTTCAAGTGCATCATGTGCCCGACCACCCATCTTGTTCTTCAACGCCGATGAGGGAATCGTCTTTGGAAGGTTGATCATAACTCCACGAAAAATACGCAAATTCATCTTGTTTGCTCATTTTCTTGAGCTTCGGGCACTCAATTTTACGGTGGCCAAGCTTTCCGCACGTGTGACACCTTGGGGTGTTTTTCTTCTTGCTCTTATTAAGCTCATGTTTCATAAACTCGTTAAAACATTCAACCAAAATATCACAAGGAGTGCTAGAATCACTATCACTATCCGAATCCGAATCATCGATCTCTACTTTTTGAGAAGAAGATGCTTTAAAAGCAATTCCCGTTCTCTTCTTAACGTCAAGAGTATGAGAAAGATGATTTGTTTCGTAAGTGATAAGGTTACCTCGGAGACCGTCGTATGTGACGACGTTGTAATCTCGGCCTTCGTAAATGGAGTTTACCTTTGACTCCCATTCCTTGGTAAGACTTCGCAGGATTTTCCTCACTAACTCCTTGTCGGTGAGCGTCTTTCCAAGCATATCAAGGTCGTTGATGATGTTTGAAAATCTTCCAAACATGTCCTCCACAAGTTCGTTCTCTTTCATAGCAAATAACTCATATTCATGGGTTAGTAAATCAATTTTTGATTCACGAACTTCAGGCGTACCTTCGTATGTGATCATGAGCTTGTTCCACATTTGGTTGGCGGTTTGGCAACGAGATATCTTTTGATAATCGTTGGCATTGACAGCACAATACAAGAAGTTGATGGCGGTGGCATTTAATTGAGCCTTCTTAAAGTCGGCTTCATCATATTCATCCTCGTCCTTCGGGATGAGTGTATCGCCTATCTTTTTCATCGGCAAGCTATCTCCATTCTTGATAGCAAGCCAAATTTTGAAGTCATTTGATTGAACAAAAATCCTCATTTGCTCCTTCCAATAGGAGTAGTTTGTTCCATCGAAAAATGGCGGCCTTACGGTGGATTGCCCTTCTCCTATCCCTGCGTTCAACATTCTCAAAAAAAATTTTGATCGTTTTCTCAAACGTCACAAAGAGCGTTAGAGATACCTGCTCTGATACCAATTGTTAGACAAGGCGTGCAACTCTAGAGGGGGGGGTGAATACAGTTGTTGAGAATGTTTACCGATTTTTGCAGGATTAATAATATAAACGTAAGTGCAGCGGAAATAAAATAGAGAAGGCAAAGAACACACCGATGTATACTGGTTCACCACCTCGTGGCTAGTCCAGTTCCCCGAGAGACTCTCTCGAAGCTACCACTACTTCTGTTAAGCTTACAGGTGCTTAACAAACTGTTTACAGCTCGAGAACTTGAATCCCACAAGCCTCGACACAACCGCTCGTAGGTATGCCCTCTACAAGACTTCACAACCAAGACTTAAATCACATAAGCCTTGAACAACAAGAAGAACAATCTTCTTCAACCTCTCAACAATAGCTCTCAAAAGAGTAGATAAGAGAAATGATTAAATCTCTAATGGATGACAAAACACTCTCTTGAAAACACTTAGTTTTCTCTCAAAATAATATAAATTTGAGGAAAGATTGATGGAGGATTAACACCTCAAGAATGGGGAGAATTGGAGTGTTTCTTGTTCTGAAAAAAAGACCAAGGAAGAGTGTTTAAATAGAGGAAAAGAAATAAATCCGTTGGAAGTGGGGAAGGCTGATTTTGACAGATAAAAGCCGTTGGGGATCGATCCAAGGGGAGAGGATCGATCACCTGGAGTAATGGATCGAAAATGAGTTTCTCTCAAAGCTTCGGGGGATCGATCCAAGGCAGGGGATTGATCCAAAGGAGTCAAGAATTCTGGAAGAGAATTTTTGCACGGCTTCGGCGGATCGATCCAAGGAAATGGATCGATCCAAATCCCTGACCACAAAACGAAGTGATCGATCCACAAGGACGGATCGATCCACTGACGGACAGAGCCCAAACACGAGGACCCAAAACATGTGTGCGAGTGGGATGTACAAATTGGAGCTTAATGCTTTGTTTAGGACAAGATAACAACATTATAAGGCTCCCAAAAACAAACAAACCAAGTAAGCTTGAAAGAATTAATTCAAATTCAAAATTTGAATTAATTAAAGAATTTTGGTGTATAAATTGAGTCCCAAAAATATTTTGTGTGTCAAACGATGTACACGAAAAATATTTGAATAAAATATTTTTGCTTACTAAAAATATTTTATATTATCAAAATAAATATTTGATAAATGTTTGGTACACCTTTTGTGTCTGACTCAATAAAACTATTTTGAACAGTTAAAATGATTTTTCAACTGACTCCAAAAATAAATATAATTTTTATTTTAACTCTCATAAAAATAATTTTGGAGAGAAGATATTTTTGTGATCTTTACAAATATTCCTACGACTCAAATAAATAAAAAGTCTTCGGAAATCTTCTACTCCTCCGAGTCCTCCGTTAGGCGCTCCGAACGCGTCTCGGACTCCAATAAAATCATGTGCACCTTCTTGAATACTTCAAGGAATGACACTTCAAGTCTTCGTGTTTGTCGTTGTAGCACTTTGATCTTGACTTGAATAAATTGTGTTTGTCAATTATCAAAACCTGTGAGTCAACACTTAACAACACAGAAAAGGTTGAACTCATGCATTCCAACATATAAAAGTAAAAATTTAAAAATATATGCTTATTGAAAGGCAAACATAGTTCTGAATTTATCGATTTTAGTTCTAATCAGGTTCGGATATTATCGGTTTCATATCTAATCGGTTTCAGATTTTATCGGTTTCGGGTATTATCGGATTCGGATCTAATCGGTTTCGAGTTTAATCGGTTCAGATATTATCGGTTTCGGATCTAATCGGTTTCCGATTTAAATCGGATATGAATTGTTTAGTTCGGTTTCGGTTCGATTCGATTCGATTCGGATCATTTCGGGTTTTCGGTTATAGATCGGATCTTCATTTTTAGGGTCATTCCAGTTTCGGTTTCGGATATTTCGATTCGGGTAATCTGTTCCGATTCTGTTTTGCTAGGTCTAGTCATTACCTCCTAAGTGAGAGGATATGGTGTGAAAAAAGAAGAGGGCAAGGATGCCAAGTTGAAAAAAGAAGCGGGCAAGAGTATATTATTACCATAGTTTAATACGCAGTAATTTTTAAAAATTATAATGATCATTCATATTATTATTAACTAATTCATTAACATATAATATAATCAGTAACTTTTATTCTAGAATTATTAGCTTTTTGAAATAAAAAAACCAACTCATATTTACATTAGAGTAAAAATCTCTTAACAATAACCATAACTAAAACTTTTTATCCATTAACTTTTAATATTTTTATATTCAATGCAAGGAAGAGTGAGTGTTATTATTAAAATATCTAATCATTAAAAAATATGAATATTATGCTACAA
This sequence comes from Cuscuta campestris, assembly GCA_900332095.2. Lineage (NCBI taxonomy): Eukaryota > Viridiplantae > Streptophyta > Magnoliopsida > Solanales > Convolvulaceae > Cuscuta > Cuscuta campestris. Next base: position 933,795 of record OOIL02005600.1, read on the forward strand.
AATATTACATTTTTTCTGTATCTTACATAATAACATATTGCAGGCTACAAGTACTCAACAAAAATTGCATGCTACTAATTATACATCACATAAAATCTTACACACTCATATTCTCTTCACCCTTCATTGAATCTCAATTTTCTTTTGCTATATTAAGTTGAACGGTATCTATTTGGTTCTTGCGTTTTGAGTTAAACATTGTAGTATCACCACAATGTTGACACCATAATAGCTAAATGTTGACACCATAATAGAACTGATATTCAATTTAAATTTCAGACATATTTTTCAAAATTATCCATCGCTTTTTTAGCACTCCAAAGCATCTTTCAATTATTATGCACAATGGCGAGTATTTGTAATTAAAATGTCCGAGCATCCCACTATGTGGTTGGCCTCCACGGAACTTGTGGTATCTAACATCTTCATGTCTTATTGAACTATGGTAACCAAGAGTGTTCAATCTGATTAGATCTGATTAGATTTAGTGTGATCTAATTCTAATAAGAATAAGTAATAAGAAGAAAAAATAATGCATTCAAAAAAAAAAGAAAAAATAAGTTGAATGAAACAGACTTTAGTTGGCATCTCAACAAATAATACCAGTAAAAAAAAGAGTTAATCCTATCTCTATGGCCCCACTAGAATTGACGGGACTGATGGATTCAAGACTATGGGGATACTGAAAGTGTATTAGCAATGAAGTGCTTAGATTTCTATACGATCCCCCTTCGTGTTGAACAAAGAGGCCTATTTATACACTACAAGAATTGAGTTCATTTTTTTTGAATAAATGAGTTCATTAATTATCTTTGTCTTATACCATCATACCTCACTTCTCATCAAACTTGGGGATTGTACCCATAGAGTTGACCCATAGGGCGGGGCTTGTGATAGCCCTTGACATAATCTGAGCATAAGAGCGGAGGGACACCGAGTTCGTCAGATGGTTGACCGTGGACATTGTCTAAGCTTGAATGCGCGGTTGATTCGAATGAGCTTAGCTTCTTAAGGCAAGCTCGAACATCCGTGCTGGTTGGAGAAGACGTGCTAATAGTTAAGCTCGGCTACGCCGAGCTCAAGCTCTCTCTCCTGGTGTGCTCATGGCCAAGCTCGACCACTGCCAAGCTCCGGCCTAAAATGATTTACATCTATATTATTACGGTCTCTTGATAGCTTTTGTTTATTTGCATATCTTCATATATGGATCATTTGATAAAGGCCTTGTTTGGAATGTTGGCTGTCAATTGTTGGCTGTTGGCTGTTTGTATCGGATGTTCTAAATAGCTGTTTAATTTAGCTGGTTTGACCGGCAGGATGAGTTGGTTGATCGTAAAAAATGTTTGGTAAAATTAGCTATATGAAAATGGCTGTTTCGATACATACATACACACACACACACAGATGCCAAAAGCTATCCGAAAAGTTGTTTTCCAAACACAGCCAAAATAAAATATTTTTGCTAGCTTTTAACTTTGTAACAGGCTTTTGATATACACCGTATTTTTAAATATGTAAGTTTTAATTTTATTTTTATATCTACTTGTAAATATAATTGATGGGCCGATACCCAACGGGAGGCCCAAACCTCATGCCCAAGAGGCGTGGGTACCAACATGGGCGTGCGACGGTCCTGGGCTGGCCCAAAGGCTTGGGCCTGGACCAACCCAGAGGAAAGACAGCTGGAGGAGTCTGAATTGGAGAAGAAAACGCAGCTGGTTGCGGAGAAGTAGCCGAAGGAAGGGGATCGTGCGAATCTCGGATTAGCTTCCATAAATTGTTAACTACTATAATTACGTAGATGACATGTATAAATAGGGAGGACCCGATTGGGGATCCTCAAGCTAAACCTAGCATATAATTCCATAATTCTCGAGTTCTCGTTTCTTGTTAATTCTTTTGATCCGCCGTTCAAAGTCGGATCACTTGGTGGATTATTGTCCATCAATAAATTTTTTAAAAATCATAAGATTTTATATATTGTTCGAATAAAGAATACTTTGTAGTTTAAGAAAAAAAGAATATTCTATATCATTTTGGAACAAATAGAGGACTATAAAGAGTAAAATCCAAGCAATACTAATTAAAATACATGTGGACTCTTGCCTCTGTGAGAAAGGTAAGAATAAATTGGAGAGGTGGCTAAAGTGGGAAGGGTCATGGGTAGAGTTTCTAGATGTATGTGGGGTACCACTTGTATGCATATTTGTCTTGGAGGTCCCTATCACAACTAAAGAAGTTGGTTGTGACATGAATGTTTATAAATACATGAAAAGGTTTAGAAATAATCCCATATTTGACATCATAATACCTCATAGATATTCCACAAATAATTTTTTGTAAAAGACATTAGGATCCGTTCAGTACATGGAATTGACGAAATTTGAATTGAATTAAGAGTTGCAATTTTATGGAATTGATTGGGATGAAACTGAATTCTCCATTTCTAATTCATTTTTTGACACTATCAATTCCAAGTCGATGTATTTTTGTGCTATCAAATAGCAAAATTGGAATTATTTTCTTCAATTCCAATTCTATAGTTTGAATTCTGTGTACAAAGGGAGTCTTATAGACAATTTCCACATTTAGCATCTATTTTGTCAAAAATGATACTCCATTCATCTTAAAAAAATTCTCATAATATTTTTTGGATAGAGGAAGTATCAAATATAAGACTCTCCTAGTTTCTTTTGTTATAAGTTTATATTCTAACATATTACTAATTCTTAGGCAAAATTTCATTTTCTGATTTGGACTTAAGTATTTCTAGATCAACAAAGATTTGATATTAAATTAAGAATTACACAACTTAACAAAAAAATCAAGCTTGAAAGTGAAAGCCCAAGTAGTATTTTACTACCTCTGTCTCTGAGTCTTTGTCTAGTTTTGACTTTTTTCGGTCAATTGTTTTCAACATTTGACTTAAATTAAATTAAATATATAATGTAAATTTTGAAAATATTTGATATAATAAATCTAATAAAATTATTTTTATATTAATATCTAATATCATTTTTATTTATTTTGATGTCAAAGTTTACCAATTTCAAAAAAAAGTCAAAAATAGACTAAATACTCAAAGACAGAAGGAGTAATATTTCAACACATGCTTTCACATGAATGTGAAACTTATTGGCTAAAATGTTACACATGAACATTTTTTTAAGGATGATGAAATATAAACTCAATAACTTTTAAATCAACAAGGTACATATATCTTGTGAAAAGAATCAAATCATCTCAATTAAAAACTAAAGTTTATTTCGAATTGAAACTTAAATGAATCATATAATAGTACTCCCTCCGTCCCAATTTAAATCGCCAGTTTTGACTTTTGGCATATTTAAGGAAAATAAAAAATAGAGTTGATTTTTCGAAATTGACATTACTTTTTAGAAGGGGTGATGATGAATGAGAAGATAAGGTGAAGAAGATTGACTTATTTTAGGGGTAGTTTAGGTATTTTATTTTTAAAAGTTTACGGAAACAACTAACAGGCAATTTATTTTGGGACGGAGAAAAAAGGCAAACAGGCAATTTAAAATGGGACAGAGGGAGTAGTAAATGTGTGTGATTTCCAAGGCTAAGCAACTGAGGTATGGAGTATAACAATCAAAGTTTCTCAATAACACTACATACATTTATTTGGTCCCAAATGTTATTGTACACTATTACTACGCTTCACGCAAGCGCGTTTTCTAGTAGCTATGGGCCCAATGCGCGCAGCGTTATACAAGCGCTGGGCTCAGGCCCATAGACGCTTGCAAGCGGGCAGCGTAATCCCGAGCCCACAAATCATAGTGTACGATTTCCTCAAGGGTAGGCGCCGTGACCACTTCTTCTTGATGCTTTTCACACGTTAGCTCCACGATCTTGAAAATGTCAAGGTAACCGATCCTGAAAGATCCCCCAACATTTTCATCATGTGAAATTTGCACTGAATAGGACTAAAACATAAGTCATTTCCCAATGTAGGACTTAAACTTTTTTATTCCCTAAACAGGACTTAATAATGACTAGTGAGAAGAATATTGTCCAAGTGATGCTGGACATTTAGTTGAATAATGACTAATAGATAATGACCAATGGTCCTACATTAGGAAATAAAAACATATGGTCTTATATTGAGAAAATCATTATGTTTTAGTCCTATACAGGTAAATTACCCTTTCATCATTTGACACTCTTAGATCCGGTTCTTTTCAACGTTTTATTCTAGTTATCCAGGCTCCGCTTATCGATTTTCAGTTACTAGATTCCGTTCTAATTACTCATACTAAAGAATTAGTTCTAGTTGAAAATCCTTTATTCCATACTATGTATTTTCTTTTCTTTTTCCTTTCAAATTTCTCCAACGAAACATAGTTTGAATGTGAACTTCTTTACTCTAAAATGTATATGAAAAAAATGGTTTTCTTGAAGCGCGTACCTCTCGTCGATGAACAGTTCAACTGCTTTTTCATTCGCGGCACTGAGAACTCCGGTCATGGTCCCACCCGCCCGCCCAGCAGCATAAGCAAGATCCATGGACGGGTATTTTACTTTGTCTGGGGCTCTAAATGTCAATGACCCAAGCCTATATCGTCACAACCAAAATATCATTCTTCAAATGAAAAAAAGAAGGAAAAATTCATGCAAATATTCTCAAATTTTGAGATTTTACAAAAATACTCCAAGTTTCCATAATGATCACAAATACGCCTTTAAACTCGATGGATTCATGTAAAAAAATAAAAATTCCCTTGACGGATTACGATTAAAATATTGAATTTATGTGAGCGAGGGTAATTATGTAATTTGGAGCATTCTTGGAGTATTATATTGTCATACTTGCAAAGATCGAGTCGGGGCCAGGTGACCTCAGAACAATGAATTCTCTCCGGCCAAGACATTGTGTAAAGGATTGGAAGACGCATATCGGGCCATCCCAATTGTGCCAATACAGACGAATCCTGCACAAGCTCATTTCATAAAACTTTGATGTAGTTTTTTAAATATATATACTTTCGGCATATATAAAAAATTTGGTAATTTTATGCTAACATTTAAATAAATTCAATTAAAACTAATTTCAATCAAGAAAATCTTAACAGTCAGTTTACGAGAACGAGAGAAGTAGCATACTCTATCCATTTACATTTAACTAACCATTATGACTTTTATAATACATCAAAAGTTAACGAATCTGGACATACGTCTTGTCCAGATTCTTTGCACCCTTAATATATCGCAAAAATTCATAGTTCGTTAACTACATTGCTTATGATTATGACCTGTGTTTCAATCATGGAATGAACGATGGACTGCGGGTGAATCACAATTTCAATGTCATCATACTCCGCCCCAAACAGATAGTGAGCCTCGATAACTTCCAAACCCTATAGCATGGAATACACACAGAGAAAAAAATGTTAATTCTTTGTCTTGCAATTTATAATATGACACTCGAAAGAACAAAAATGTGACTTTTTTTACCTTATTGAATAAGGTAGCGGAATCTACGGTGATCTTTTTACCCATAGACCAATTAGGATGCTTCAAAGCATCAGCTACCTGTACATCTTTCAGTTTCTCAACAGCCAAATCTCTACCAAGAATATAAAAATTTTGTCAAATACCTAAAGGTAACTTTTTGTTTGGGAATATGTAAAATTATGAGATTCCATTCCAAATACCAATTGACAATGGAAAGGGTAATTTTCTTGACCGAAATTAATTTAAGCTGACTATAAGAAGGGTGCGTGTACGCAGACTTAATCCCTACTCAGCTGGGAATATTAAAATGAAATTTGAAATCAATGAAAACCCAGAAAGATAATCAAAGGATCTCATCCTCCTTGTCTAAGAAAGGAACACATGAAACCTCCTTAAGCAAGAAATGGAATGGTTCCTTTTCTTAAGTGTTAGCAAGGAATAGTCTCATTGCTCACTATTTAGGGACTCTCTTTTCGATTAATGGGTCGGGTTCACTTTGCGATGGAGAATCCGAACTACGACCATCAACGATCGTTGCTCGAGGACAATATAGAATCGAACGCCGTACGACCCTCGGATGTGAGCGCCGACGACATCTTCTACTCGCCGGACGATTTTGACGACGACGACAACGAAGACGACTCCAAAGTCATCCGCCTCTTCAACGCCGTCCTGAGTGGGACCGCGCGCCTCAACGTCCTCCTCCCCACCGCTACCATCCTCGCTTTCATCATTTTCGCGCCGCTCCTAACCAACGACGGGAACTGTACCCGGTTCGACCGTTTCGCGACGGGCTTCTTCTTGGTCGTATCCGCGGCTTCGTGCGTCTTCTTCTCGCTCACCGACCGGTTCAGAACCGCCCGGGGGAGGCTGCGCTACGGCATGGCCACCCCGCGCGGGATCCGGACGTTCGGCGGGTCCCGAGTGGGGCCCATGGTGCCGAACGACTACAAGCTGCGGTGGTCCGATCTCTTCCACGTGTCCCTGTCGTTGGTCGCGTTTTTGGGGTTTGTCTTCTCGCAGGGCGACGTCCTGCAGTGTTACCAAGTGCCGGTGTCGAGGAAGGCGGTCAACGTGGTCCCGTTGGCGGTTGGCTTCGTCGTTAGTGTCTTGTTTGTTACGTTCCCTTCAAGGAGGAGAGGAATAGGATTCCCATTCTTGCTTCAAAGTGAAATCTTCAACTCTAGAAGTACACCCCATTATTAATTTGTTAGAAGAACTTATTTAAAAGATTGTTCTTAGCCTCAAAATGTGTCATATCGGCATCGGTTGGTTCGTATAATAATGTTAATGAAATAAAATATATATGTAATTGATTCTTTAGTGTATAGTAATAATAATAATTTTGTTAATGCAATCTTAGTATCATAGTCAGTTTTCATTATTTCTTAGTTTTTCAATTTCTCATTATTGACATATTTTCCACAAAGCATAAAAGATGCAATTTTTTCAATGGAATTATTGTCCATCATTAATGGTATTGACAAATGGAGATCATACTTATTGGGGAGACACTTCTTTGGTCAAGAATGATGATATTCTCCATGACATTAATTTCTCTTTGTTTTTTTCTTCTCCATGATATTCATCCTATGTTTGGTCTGAAACAATTTTGTTGTCCCATAAAAAAAGAGTCATTTTTAAATAAAAAGAATTATTTAAAAAATTTATATTAAAAAAAAGAAGCACAAATAGATCTTTTTAGTCTTAATAAAATAAGGCTAATAATGTACATTGTTCTTTTACCTGAAAGCCCCTCCAGAAGCCGTTAGAATAATACGCCTGAGTGCACCCTGTGGCAAGCCTTGTATACACTGACACGAAAATGCATGTTGTAAACCTTTAGAATGAGCACGGGTCACAACACACGGGACTTAAAAGGTGCATTTCGAACTCGGAGAAAAACTAGAAAAAAGTAAATAAAGATCGAATTTGGAACAAAAGAAATATTGTGGGAAAATGAAAAAAAAATGATTCGAACATGCATGTTTTTATCATATAAAGACTAGAAATTAAAAATTAAATAAAAAGTACCTGGAAAATGGCAGAATGCTCGGAATCGGCAGGAAGAATCTTGACCTTATGCTTGTGGGCAAGGGGGAGGACAAATGGACTGCCGGCAATTAGAGTCTCTTTGTTGGCCAATGCAATGTCTTTCCCAGCCTCTATTGCCGCCACCGTTGGCTATAAAATGGTTCAAACTCATCATGAAGCCAAAAAAAAAAAGCACTAGAAATGCACCATTCTCGTTTGTCATGTTTTCATTTCTCATGTTTTAAGCAACTTTCGTTTCCAACATATTGGCTCAAGTAAAAAAGAACCCATTTCATAGACAATCTTTGTCCTTTCTCTGACAATTTCTGAATTCCAAACAGAACCTAAATAGTTTGAAGCATGAAAGAATGGGGGCTTGAATTGCTATGCTACCTTAAGCCCTGCACAACCAACAATTCCAGTGACAACAGTGACAGCATCCGGATGGCGGGCAACCTGAAAGATGATCATATACATAGGGAAAATGCAAAGATATGAGCAATTTATTTAATACACCGTCTGTCCCAAAATAAGTTTCCGGTTTTGCTTTGACTGAGGCTATTCTCAATCAGGGTTCGTTTGGGAAGGTGGAAAATGACTTCAAGAAGTTATTTTCCCATTTTCGGTGTTTGGATGTTCCCGGTTTCCCATTTGTGTTTATTTGAAGACATTTTCCACTCTTCTCCAACTTTTTAGATCGAAACTCACCATGTTTTAATATGTTAATGTAGAAAGGTTAATTTCATTGATCAAATATGTGAGAGTACATGTCTATATATACATAAGAGTTCCTAATCCTATACAAGGTAGGAGTCAATAATAGGAAACAATATATTCCTAATCCTATACAAGGTAGGAGACAATAATAGGAAACAATATATTTACATTAAATATAGAATATATTTAACATGCTCCCGGCTACGTCGGATGAGGAGGGGGTCTGATACCCAGACTGGACTTAAACTCGAGAAAGAGTAGAGAAGGTAGACCTTTGGTGAAGATGTCAGCATACTGGGAAGAGGAGGGCACGTGAAGGACTCGGATATGGCCGAGTGCTACTTTGTCTCGCACAAAGTGTATGTCGACTTCAACGTGCTTAGTGCGCTGGTGCTGAACTGGGTTCGATGAGAGATAGACGGCGCTGACGTTGTCGCAGAAGACAAGGGTGGCGCGTCGTAGTGGTTGCTGGAGCTCAAGAAGAAGATTTCGTACCCAAGAAGTCTCAGCAACTGCATTTGCCACAGCCCGGTATTCTGCCTCTGCACTGGAACGGGAAGTGGTGGCCTGGCGTTTTGAAGACCAG
>OOIL02005600.1:952014-975800 GCA_900332095.2 Cuscuta campestris
ACAAGGCTCGGCTTGTTATACTTGGTAATCACCAGGTTGAAGGTATTGACTACAAAGAAACTTTTGCTCCTGTGGTCAAGTTGACCACCGTGCGCACTCTTTTAGCAGTCGCAGCAGTTAAGGGATGGGAATTGCATCAGATGGATGTTCACAATGCATTCCTGCATGGAGATCTTCCGGATGAGGTGTATATGAGGTTGCCACCTGGTTTCTCGAGTTCGTCCAATATGGTGTGCAAACTCAAGAAGTCTTTGTATGGTTTGAAACAGGCTCCAAGATGTTGGTTTGCAAAATTGTCTGGGGCATTGAGACGATATGGATTTGTGCAGTCTGTTTCCGATTACTCTTTATTTTCTTTTGTTGGAGAGAAAGGAGTAATTCATGTTCTAGTCTATGTAGATGATTTGATCATTGCAGGTGATAGTACTGAGATGATACACAAGTTCAAGGAATATTTAGCAGATTGCTTTCGGATGAAGGATTTGGGGACTCTGAAGTTCTTTCTTGGCATCGAGGTAGCACGAAGTACATCTGGAATTTTTCTCTGCCAACGAAAGTACGCTTTAGATATCATTACTGAGGCGGGGCTGTTAGGTGCCAGACCGTTGGGTGCCCCGATGGAGCCAAATCATCACTTGGCTCGTTCCCAAGCACCTGTCCTTGCCGATCCGGAACCGTATCGACGGCTGGTAGGAAGATTGGTCTATCTCTCTGTTACTCGACCTGAGCTCTCCTACGCCGTACATACTTTGGCACAGTTTTTGAAAGAACCAAGGGAGGATCAGTGGTCTGCAGCGCTTGGGGTGGTTCGTTACTTGAAAGGGTGTCCTGGACAGGGCATTTTACTCTGTGCAGATAGTAGTCTTCAGCTTACGGGATGGTGTGATTCAGACTGGGCAGCATGTCCTTTGACCCGGCGATCGTTGACAGGCTGGTTCGTGCAACTTGGGGAATCGCCGGTTTCGTGGAAGATAAAGAAGCAGACAACGGTGGCTCGTTCGTCTGTTGAGGCAGAGTACAGGGCTCTTGCTGTTCTTACCTGTGAGCTGAAGTGGTTGAAGAATTTGTTGCGATGCTTGGGGGTTGATCATAGGACTCCTATGACCGTACGTTGTGACAGCACCGCAGCACTTCATATTGCTGCTAATCCAGTTTTCCACGAACGAACGAAACATATTGAGATTGATTGTCATTTCGTTCGTGATGAGCTTTTACGAGGAGAAATTCGCGCTCTTCATGTGCCTACTACGCATCAGCTTGCAGACATTCACACAAAGGCACTTGGAAAGTCACACATGGAGTTTCTTATTCCCAAGTTGGGCATTTCAGCATTACATGCTCCAACTTGAGGGGGGGTGTAAAGGAGGAAAGAGAATATTTAACATTGATTAGCATTTATTTCCGTATATATTAGTTATGGTAGTTGCCTTGTATAGAGATTTCCTTTCCTTTGTTAATTAGGACTCTTTGCTATATATACGGCTGGATTGTAAATTGTAAAAGACAGAAGGGAATACAAAGATTTTGATTCCGAAACAATTCTTTCAGTACTATTAATCACCACTACATGATCTTACAATATGGCCTTAGAAACGATCCTAGGAATGCCCGGAGATCTAGGACTAGGATAGTTGTGAAGACCTGCCTTAGCATGTAGTTTTTGTTGGTTTGGTTTTTATGCCTTAGTCTGTAGTTGCTGCCTTAGTTTTTGTTGTTTGTGCACACCGAAATATCATGTTTTTCCCCTAAAGAAGCTTGGTGACACAAAGAGCTAACGCAAATAACCTTGGTTGACACTACCAGACTCACAAACATTGTTTGTGAAACAGAGACGGCGTCAACCTTGGTGTCATCTGTGGTGCGATTGTAACATGACCCGATTACGAAACAGGAACAGCTTAACACGGTGGCATACGAAATGCAAAGAGACGACACATCACAACAGAGTGAGAAAAGGGTGGTTTTGTCATCATCAAATCAAACAAACAGTTGAAGATTGAAACCTGAGTTCCAATGGAACCAGTTGAACCAAGAATTGAAATGGGCTTTGGGCCATCCCAAGTCCTTTGAATTGATTCAGCCACAGCACTTCCTGGCCAGGCAGGAGGGGGTGTCTTTGCCACACACTCCACTCTCTTTCCAAATTTTCCATTCCCTTTCTTTCTTTTGATTCCAACCCCACCTACAGAAACAAAATTTTAAAAATTAAAATATTACAAAATCCCCAATTCATAGTTTCATTCAAAAAATAAACACATATCATTCATCTTTCTATAAACAATAAATAAAAAAGATCAAATTTTTACTCAAAATTGAGAAATAAACATACAATCCAAACATGCCCATCACTTTGATTCAGTATGAGACTGAGAGTAAAGACTCCAAAATTCTTTAATTTTTGAGATTAATATATACTAAATAATAAACAAATTCCAATCACCCTTGTATTACAATAAACAAAGATTCAATTTTTATTCAAAATAGACAAATAAACAAAAAATTCCAAACAAGCCCATGATCTATAACAGTGTGTCCGTGTGCCATACCAAAATGCAGAATTCATAGTTTCATTCATAATAGAGACATAAATATGAGACTGAGATTAAAAGACTCCAAACTTCTTTTTTTTTTTTCAAAATGGATAAAAAAAACACATATCATTCACTTCTCTATAACAATGAATAAAAGGATGTTCAATTTTTAATCAAAATTGACAAATAAGCATACATCCAAACCTGCCCATCAGTTTGATTCAGTATGTGACTGAGAGTAAAAGACTCCAAAATTCTTTACTTTTTGACATAAATAAATAAACAATACCCCGAGTAAACAAATTCCAATCACCCGTCTATTACAATAAATAAAGATTCAATTTTTATTCAAAATAGACAAATAAACATAAAATCCAAACATGCCCATGATCTATAACTGTGTGCCATAGCAAAATCCTGAATCAAAACAGGAACAGCATATGAATCCTTACATGAAACATGTGAAGGGAGCTTGAGAGAGTGAAGAAGGTTGAAGTTAGACTTGGATGTGTCAAAGAAGGAGATGGTCTTGATCTCAGCAGGTGACATCAAATTCAAAGCCATTTCTCGCACAAATCAAAACCCACAATGGGCAAAAAGAAAAGAAGAAAAGAAAGAATGAAAATCTCAAAACTTTTTTTCCAATAAAAGCAAGCTAAGAGCAAACGAGCGAGAAGAAATACTGCAGTAGTGTGAGAGACTGTCGTTGTTGGGGGAGAGAGCGAATTGGATAGTAAATTGTTTGTGGCCACATACTTTGGTAGTTTGGTCATTTTGGTCCCATTGCTAAAAATGCTATTGACTCTTTTTTTTGTGGCATGATTCACCCTTAATTAAGTTGATTTTTCATAAATTGTACTCCCTCCCTCCGTTCCCTTGTATTTGTCCACTTTCATTTTTACACACCATCCAATGCACTTCTTTAATTCATTTTATCTTGTAATTTGTATATTAAAAAATTATAAAAATTATATATTAATAATCTATATGTTAAGACAAATCAAACAAGATCACACATGACTATATTTAGGCTTACACATTGAGAGAATTTGATGAGTCAAAGTGCTTAGATGAACAGTTCCAAAAGTCAAATGTGGACAAATACAGGGGGACGGAGGGAGTAATTATTTCCTTTTGAATTTGTGAAGTGTATCATTAGCCTTACAAAACATACACTTTTGAGAGTTTGAGGGAAAACNCCCTTAATTAAGTTGATTTTTCATAAATTGTACTCCCTCCCTCCGTTCCCTTGTATTTGTCCACTTTCATTTTTACACACCATCCAATGCACTTCTTTAATTCATTTTATCTTGTAATTTGTATATTAAAAAATTATAAAAATTATATATTAATAATCTATATGTTAAGACAAATCAAACAAGATCACACATGACTATATTTAGGCTTACACATTGAGAGAATTTGATGAGTCAAAGTGCTTAGATGAACAGTTCCAAAAGTCAAATGTGGACAAATACAGGGGGACGGAGGGAGTAATTATTTCCTTTTGAATTTGTGAAGTGTATCATTAGCCTTACAAAACATACACTTTTGAGAGTTTGAGGGAAAACATGTATATAGGATAATGATGTATTTTTAAAAATTCGGGAGATAAACATATACTTTATGAAGAATATTTTACGAAAAATATAGAAACTAATGGTGCACATTTAAAAGTTGAACGAAAACATACACTTTGTTAAAAATTAAGAATAAATGAGGCAAAAAACTAAAAAAAATTACTCAATTAGAAAATAGAAAATTACGATTATGATTATTATTATTATTACCCAAGAAAACAACTCTTTTATAAATATATCAAAGAATCTTTCTCATATATTTTATTTTTTTAAGTAATAAATATATGACTCGCATTATTTCTCTATCGTCTAAACAAATTCTAATTATACATTTTTTTTCAAATAAATAAGACTCTCTCTATATTTCAATAAATAATTTACTAATTTTAGCTTTCCCGGAAATTTAAAAAATATTGATAAGATGTTAATAAGTGAAGAATAAAATGTTAGAATTTATTGGGAAGAGATCAGAGACAATGGTTTGTGCCATATATTTCCACCCCCAAAAAGGAAAGAAAAAAATGACGATAATATACTAAGACGAACGAAAAAGAAAGTGACGAAAAGTAACGAGTGTTTGAAACATAACTAATAATAGACTTTTTTTTTTGTGAGACATGGATTTTCTCTAAATTAAAAAATAAAAAGGCTCTAAATTAGGAAACAATAATTTATTGGAATGTTGTAGTGATTTTAGGAAATACATATATACGGTGAGAAGAATAAATGGAAAAAGATTTAATTGCGCAAATAACTTAGCATTTGCGCCTTGCTTTGTTGGTAAGTTTTATAGTCGATTCCACACATTTGTGGGTGGTATATATACAAAATGTTTGTTACTCTGATGAGTTATTTTTTCTTATGAAAAAACTTAAAAAATGCATTTGATGTAAGAATGTTTACAAAAAATAGTGTGTTGAAATATTAGTGGTTAAAATAATATATTTGAACATATGAAATTCCAATCTGAAGAAAATTTGCGACAAACGGTGTATTACTATTTATTGGGATGCCGCCACCGTCGGTCGGTGGTTGCTTGCCACCTTTGTTGCTTCGTCATTCGCCATTGCCTTACGCAATTGTCACCGGGTGGCCACTAGCTGGCTGCTGTTTTTCAAATGGACGAAATGCCACCCCATAGTAAACTTTTAAATATTTTAAGGTACCTCGAAGTATATTTTTAAAAAATACAGAGACTTCAGAATTCTTATCACAAAATTAAAAGTACCAAACAATAATTAAAAAACAGAGAGCAAAAGGGGAAAATGAGGAGAATGGATAAAGATGCTCTAAGTGAACTATTGTGTCCAACTTCCTACCTGAGAAAATGATATATAAATTATTTAGAATTTATTCTCTTTAACTTATTTTTATTAGTTACGAAGTACTCCATCCGTCCCATTTTAAATCGTCCGTTTTCATTTTAGGACATATTTAAGGAAGAAAAAAAATAGAGTTGACTTTCTGATATTGCATCACTTTTTAGGAGAAGTCACGATGAATAAGAAGAAAAGATAGAAAAAAGTGACTTATTTTAGGAATAGTTTATGGATTTTTACTCTTAAAAGTTTACGATAATAAGAAATAAGCAACTTATTTTGGGACTGAGAAAAAAAGGAAAACAAGTAATTTAAAATAGAGCAGAGGGAGTACTTTATATTATTTATAAAAATTAGATTAAAATAAAAAGATTCATAGCATATCAAGCTATTAAATTCAAACGAAAAAAACATGCATTTAGTTTCTTTTGTATTGTATTTAAATATACTCTGAATATATTCCATTCATCTCAAATTAATAGGTAATGTGTCAAAAAGACACTTCTTCCAAACTCGAAAATGATAACAATCTCTAACTACATTTGTACAACTTCATCCGTCATAGTGGAGTGAAAAATAAAAATCAAAGTAACAAACAATACTCTCCTTCTTCCCCATTGGAGTTTTCCAAGTTCAACTTTCCCTACTAAACATGTTGACTTTGACTAAAGGTTTTAATTGGCATATTTTAGTTTTTTAGAGAAAAATATTGTGAAAAAAGAAAGAATTATATATTCTTTATATACCTATAATTTTTTTTTCATAAAAATATACCAATGGTCAAAGTTTAATAACTTGAAATGGAAGAGTCGAAATTAGAAAATTCAAACGGGGCCGAGGGAGAGACTTGGTACTGAAGCGAGCGTGGCCTTCAGATGTTTTTGCGGCGGCAAAGAGAGTAACCGGAGACGAGAGAGCTCAAGGCGAAGGCGGCAAAGGCTAGGAAGGACATTGCGATGGAGGCGCTCGCCATTTTGGTGAATTCGTCATTTCCCCAATTTGATACCCAATCTTGTACCCTTGTTGCCGCGGACGAGGACGACGACATCAAAAGGTAAGCCAACACCTGCAAACAACCTATCTCTCATTTGTTTTTTCACACAACAACATGACTACATGGCTAGCAAAAAGCTAGGGTAACACCCTACAATTTTGAAACCACTATTGACATCATGCTTTGCACAGACATCAGTGCCACACCTACAGTCAATCAGTTATTGTTTGTGCAGGTGTGTGTGGTATCAAAATTATGAAGCTACCCAAGTACAACTCCATGGCTAAACTCGAGTTCGTATAAAATACATCTCGATGTATTGTGTTTACTGTTTACTGTACATCGCGAACAGACCCGGGCCTAAATTGGGTTGGCCCAAATGCCATTGGATCCGAGGCACACCCGACACGTACCGGGTCCGTTAGCGAAGTCCACGAGTATGTTTGAGCATGTAAGGAGAAAAAAGAGTGAGAGAGAAGTTAACTTGCCTGGTCCATCACAAAATCAAAATGATAACCCAGAGCAGGAGAGGTGAATGATTTTGTGGCCAAGCGGTAAGACAAAATCAAGCCTTGAAACCCAGAATATACAAATCCAATTACATTCACTGCCAAACAATACCTGCCATTATATGTATAGAAGAATGGATGCCAGTCTTAGCTTGGAAACCATAATTGTTGTGGATATTTTGAGAGTGATGGTGCTTATTGACTTATTGTTTATACGATGTTTTTAACTTATAAGTTGCTTATAAGTTAAAAACTTTCGTGTAGATTAAATAACTTAAATGATATATAAGTCATTTGGTGATATTCATAATAGAGTTTTGTAAGTAATGTAGTCAAAACGGAGAAAGGAAAAAAGCTTAAAAATAAGTACGTAAGACTTACTTTTTCTGACTTATAAGTCAGCTTATAAGCACAGAGAAACGCGTCATACTCATAAGTAAAAAACAACTTATAAGCAATTTTGACCAACTTATAAGCATATAGAAATACCACATACTCCAAAAGTTTCTTGATTTTTTTCAAAACAATTGTGATTCTCAGTTAAACTTAATCCATTTACATTCAGTTCAACTGAATCAAGTTCAATTTACCACTGAGAGTGAGAAAAAAAAGACCAAAATTCACCACTTCTCAGTTCAAGTTATGAGTAACTGTCACTTCGTTTCAGTACATTTCAATTGAGACAGATAAATTTTTAGTTTGTTCTTTTCAGTTGTTAATGAGCTAAACTAAAGTGAAAAGTGTTTGTAATTTTAACTAAAACACAATACATCAAAAGTTTAATGAATATTGACATGAATCATGTCTACATTCATTCAACTTTTGATGTGTTACAAAAATCAAGTAATAATCACTTAGATGTGAATGAAGAGAATAATTTCATACAAAAAGCAAAGAATAACTCTTTTTTAAAACCAGATACCTTCCTCTCATAAATCCCAAAACATCTTTTTTTGAAATGTTTAGAGAAAAAATGGCGTTTGCAATGAAAGTTGGTCTTTTGACCGATTCGAAGTGTCAAAACCTTAAAATGAGTGTTCGGTAAATAATTGTTTTTTGGATAAACAATTCTTATGTCATGCTCCGTAATTACCACGAATAACTTATGAATAGTACTACTTGATTACTCTAGGTCTCTAGTAGTAATTTTTTATAGGACTATTCTTTTCTTCCTCTACGTACACAGCATTGACTATTGACTGGAAATGGTAAACTGTAGTAGTAATAAATTTTGACCAACCATGCTAGGATACACCAAAAGTATATCCTAAATTGCACTGACATTTTTGTCAATGTAAATCATCACACTAACATCCTACTAGCACAAAATGTAGGTACATGCCTTTGGGGTATAAAATGGGATACAAATTTTGGCAGAAAATTACTCGCGGGTGACGCAAGTTTCGTCGAAATAACTTTCAGGTCCCTCTATTTTCAAAAAGACAACCGAGGTCCTTATATTTTTCTTTTTCGGGTTTTGAGGGGTTAGACCGGACCAATTATGTGTCTGGATAGCAATTCAACCACACAGTCCGAGTTTAATAACTGCAAACTGCTTTCTGTCCCGCATTTAACTTGTCTTGATCCTCTTACCCGATTAATTACGAAACATTTTTGTAGGACAAATAAAAGTAATAAAACTTTCGGAATATAATTTTTCTAAGTTAATGCTCAGTTCGGTCCCTATATATATACTTATGAGTTAATTTGATCATGTTGCGTTTAATTAAATTAGTGTTATGCTTGACTGACCCCAACATTGAACCCCAAGACGTTATAGACACAAAACAATGTCAAATATTTATAATGTCGAAAAGAATGAGGTTAAACCTTAGGATTAAAAGGTTGGGGTTAAAATAAATACACAAAGAGATTAGGGACCAAAATGAATATAACAGGATTTATTTACTAACCTGTACTCTTTGTATCGATCCCAAGAGTCGCCGCTCCAGCCTTTGGTTTTATCGGCCGCCATGACGGAGAAGGAAATCGCGCAAAACACCGCCTCGCAAACCCTAAACCCTAGCGCCGCCCCGTCGAGCGATCGATACGGCGGCGGAGCGGAATCAGGTTGCAATCCGGATCTCCGTACGCCTCCCGTCACCGCCGCGCCGTCCTCGACGTCCCTGTCGCGGCCGACCTTCGTGGTCGATCGCTCCACCGAGGATCCGCTCCGGTAAACCCTCAGAGTAGAGGGGGGGTCGAATTGCCGCTGCGGCGGCGGCCGCGGCGGCGGAACCTTGGCGGGGGATCTCTGAGGGGAATAGTACTTATCGACGGAGACAATCGCTTTGGACGGAGGAGGAATCGAGTTCGGCTCCGGAATCGGGTCGTCGGAGCGGAAGGGCGATTCGGATCGGAGAGGGGAGTGGAAGGTCTCCATCTGCGAGTCCGTGTCCGAAATCGACATCTGGCTGCTCTGTTTCCGGTGATTCTTCAGGTGGCCGGACACGGAATTCGAGTTCGGAGGTCCCCGGGCGTCCANCTTCTAGTGGCGAAGAAGGAGTAGAAGGGGACGAAAAGGAGAAGGGAAGAAAGAGAAATGGAAAGAAAGCATTTTAGTAAGTGGAGAAACTTTGAGGAAAAGAAAGGGCTCCGACTGGGGAAGCTTAAAGCATAAATACAAAAGCTGCCGGCTGGCTGACGATGCATGGGATTGCACGAAACCATATTCTTTTTCATGAGCTCCATTGCCCCCACCATAGCCAAACCTTGTCTCTACCTTCTCCTCTAAGAATGAGAAAACCCGTCCCGAGTCCGACAAGGGATTCGGGACAAGCTCGCATCAAATATAACTCGAATGGTCGAAAAAAATAATGGGCTTTCTTTTGGCCTTGACGAAAACTTGACGTGTTAGGAAGTAATATTAGACACAAGAATTAATACTATCTATGATATCCTTGCGTTGTCAACATAAAGCGGAATCAATACTTCATTGACTTAAGGAATGTGAATGATCAAGGAAAATTTGAAAGGTATTCGACCCATGTCGGAATTATTCATTAGTAATGACAATTTGGACTTAGCTCGTGGGCCTCTTTAGCGATCCAGGGCTCACGCTATGGTGTGGCACATCGTGGTGGACATAGCTCGTTTGTGACTTAGATGTTCTTTAAAATAGAGAGAGAGAGAGAGCAGTTTTTGGTGGCATTCTCCGGGACGGCTACGCTATGTCAGACCTTGTGTAGAAATCATTGATTTGTGCTTAGGTTGTGTTAGCATGATTTTCCAAGGGTATGTTTTGATATAGAGAAATTGTCGAGAGAGAAACAAAGTGTTAAATTGAGAATAGAATGAAGATGACAAGACATGATGTCAATCTTTCCCAAGAAAACCTTGATGGTGTGAAGTAGTGCCAAGAATGCAAGATAACCAAAAGAGTGCTCAAGAGTTTAACACCGAAGACCCCAAGATGTAGGTTGTTAATTAGGTAGATCTCATGTAAGAGAAACATTTACTTAAACTTGTCTTTTGGCTCAACATAAGTCATTTTATATGTGCATATAATTTTTAATACCAAAGTTTATTTTTGCCAAAATATATATTTCAAAATAGACCAAGACTTGGCTCAACATAGGTCATTTTATATGTGGACATCGCTTGTGTGTGACTTAAGCGTGCTTAGACGAGAGTTTTAGTTTCTAAACTGTATCACGCTTGCATCTTGGGGGGATGTAGAGGCATTCTAATGCTCCAGGTCTAATAGGGATATAAGAGAGACTTCGCTAACTAACCTTGAATCTTCACTTGAGTCACTAGAGTCATCACTAGACTCCTTAGATGCCTTGAACGCATTTGTTCGTTTGTGATCTTCTCTCAAATATTCTTCTTTCATCTTAATTATCAAAAGCTCGTGAGAATACAAAGAAGACCAAATGTGGGCAGTTGTTTCCGTTGCACATTGGGTAATAAGTCTACAATGCTATTTTGCCACTCTTTCGGCAAAGAAAGTAAAATGTATGTATTTAATTCACTTGTAGAATATTATTTACCCAACTTACCCAACTTGTTCACCACATCATTGAATCGCTTGTTTGCATCTTGGATTGACTCATGTTGGCCAACTTTGAAGCTTTCATATTCTGAGTTTCCTAGGGCCAACATGGTTTGCTTCGTTCTGGCGTCGCCTTCATGCGTGGCTTGAAGTAAATCTCATACCTCTTAGGCCGTTTTGTAGGAGCACACACGTGCGAATTCATCGAGTTCAAGGGAGCAATGAAGAATGTTCATGGCCTTTGTGTTCATCGATAATATCCTCTTGTCCTCCGGTGACAATTGTGCAAGATTACCATTGCTCGGTATAAATGGCTCATGAAGTATATTCAACCACAAATCAAAATCAATGAATTTGTATAAAATATCTCATCTGCATTTTCCAATATGAGTAATTATATTTTGGCTATTGAAAAATGGAGGGCGGTGAATGCTTTGAGATTCCATTGAGGTCATTTTTAAAAAATTTGAACTTTAAAAAATCATAGAATAAAATATTGAAATTTCAAAATTTAATTTAAAATGGGAACAAGTGGATCTTTGTTGTAGATGTGGTTAAGCACTGTCAACTATGAAACCGCTCTGATACCGCTTGTTAGTCGATGTGCCCATGCCTTAGAGGGGATGAATAAGGCATTTAAAAACTTTTTGAAGTTTAATAAAATTGGTGTTGGCAAATGCGGAAACAATAAATAAAACGTAGAATTAAAAGTGGAAAATAAAGACGCCAATTTTAGACTGGTTCGAGAACTCCAGTATCTTAAGGCTCTTCCATAAGGATTTCTGAATCCACTAAGTCTCGGCCTCTTGAACTTCGTCAAAGCACCGAACTAGATTTGGCAAACAAGCTATTCCAATCAGATTCACTCCGAGATTTCACAACGACTATCTCGAACCGTTGCAATGAAGATTTCACGGCTATCTCCAATCGTTCCCCAAAGATTTGAAGGCTATCCTCTAACCTTTTATCCAAGAATTTCTCGGTTATCCTTTACTGTTACAACATAAAATTTAACGGCTATTCTCGACCATAAGAAGGTGTGTTTGGGAACACAAAATTAAGTTCTACGCAACGGCTTAAGAAAAAGATGAAGAATAGGACTTAGTCAATGTAGAAGGAGAATATACTCTCTAGAGAATATAGAATATCAATCTTATAGATATGAGAGTATATATATCTATACCAAAGCTCAATAGTGTATCTATAAAAATCAAGAGAAAAATGGCTTTTGAAATGGCCAGAATAATAAGAATGAAGAACAAAAGAATAAACACACCTTGAATATGAAGTTTGGGAGCTTGGGTTCTTATTTAAAATGAAAGATTATGGCCCTATTTATAGTTGAATATCAAATATAACCATTTTATGGCCGTTTGGAGCTGATTTGGATTATTAAAGGTATTTAAAAGTGGTTTCAAAGAATATCAGCAATTTTGAAAAATCTAGCCGTTAAAACGGTACCTAGGTGCCGCCTTAATGGTAGGGGGTCCCGGACTAACGATAGCTAGGTACCTTCTCAGGAAAAAACTCTCTGACCGTAGATGTCCTAACGGTACCCCTTCCGGTAGGGGGGTCCTGGGTAGACGGTACCTAGGTCCCAGATCACTGTGTAGGTTTCTTCATTTTTGGCCAAATACTTTCTGATTTTGTTTAAAACCTTTGAAATGTTTGAAAATGATTATAAGTTGGGTTTACACATATGTTGTGAGTGTATTTGAGCTTGTGAATATATGTATATAAAAGCATATCTTTACATTTATTTCTATCGATATTCTATGCCCATTTGGTATTTCAACTTCGTTCTTGAGAACTAATGCTTAAAAATTTTTTGTTGTACCTGGAACACTCAAACAAGTGTTAGCTCATATATTGTTTGTTAACATCAAAACACGAGATTTAGCAAACCAAGACTAACAACAATTTCCACGCACTTGATCTAAAAATGCTACCGAAAGAACTACTAACGCACCACTTAGAAAATATATAGACCTGGTAGAAACTAAAAATAGCTCAGGGACCTATGGAAAACTTTCAAAAAAAATATAGGATTCTACTAAGTACTTAAAATAATTCAGGGATTTGGGAAGCACTTAAAAAAAGATCTAGTAAGTATTTAAGATGAAGTTAGCACTATTGATCTTTACAATAAAGAGGCCAGAAATGACAGCCTATTTGGATGATTGTTAATATCCTTAGGTTTTAAACTCCTTTTTTGAAGGAGTTAAATAGGAACGAAAGAAAATTTAGGATGGAAATAAAGCCTTAAATGTATGTACTTTGTTCAGAAGTGAATGGAAAATATAGAGGTATAGAAAATAACCATTTATTTCCCTCATTATTTTTCTCCAAATGAAGAGAAAATGTCAATAGTAAAAATTCATTATTTCCCTTCTTATTTAATTAATTAGGTGGTAAACAATATGGAATACTTATTTTGAGCCGAGAGGATTCCAATCGTATACAAGGGAGGTCCGTGGAGGTGTCTCCAGTCGAGAGGAATTCCGATTGCATACGTTTGCATTGTTTTAGAGATATGTACGACGGGCGAAGACTGGGGTAAAGACTATTGAGGGTGGCTCTGATCCTTTCCCCATAAAGGTGGGGTTACACCAAGGGTCCGCCCGTAACTCTTTCTTGTTCACTATGGGGATGGACGTCCATGCGTGAAGAGTTCAATGAGAGGTGTTGTGGTGCATGCTTTTTGCTAATGATATTGTGCATATCAACCACACCCGTGAGAGACTAAACGACAAGTTGGAACTTTGGCACCTTTCTCTGAAATTTAAGGAACTGAGACTGAGTGAGACCAAGACTAAATATATGAAACGTCATTTCAGTGGTAGGAAGACGTAATCAAGGGTGGAAGTTAGGATTGATTCTCAACCAGTGCCCAAGATTGACAATAGGTTTAAAAACCGAACCGAATGGCGTATCCCTTAATATAATAAAGGAGACTCGGATGCATGAGAATGCGACATTTGGCATGCCTATTTGGCAAAAAATGGAACACATCAGCAAGATAAGCCACGTAATAATAGAAAAAATAAAAGAAAACAGCGGATCTGAGGAGTATTATCTTCGCGACAGTCACGATGAAGATCTGCCGAGCTTTGAGATTTTCGAAATCAAACCTTTTCTTCTATGGTCTCTGGAGAAACGGAAGAAATTGGATGAAGATCTTCCGAGATAATCCTAGGAGATTTTCTCGGAATTCAAGGCTCCTTTCCTTCTATTGTCGCTGGAGAACCCGGAAGAAATTGGATGAAGATCTACGAGATAATCCTGGAGATTTTCAAATTCAAAGCTTCTTTCCTTCTATGGTCGCTGTAGAAACAGAAGAAATTAGAGAAACGTTGGGATTCAAACCTCTTTGCCTTCAAAAAATGAAGAAATTGGAGAAACACTTCTGATTGCTAAATCTTTGCATTGGCGGAGAAAGAGGGACGATTGTGCCTTCAAAATTAGGTAAGTCCGATTCACAACCTATGCACGATTCTGATTTAGCTTCCAAAATTAGGACTTTTCTTATTTCTTATATATCACGTTGGAATACATTCATTTCAATTGTGTTCTTCTCGATTCAAAATTTTTGCCTTGGAAAGAAAACTACAAACGAATTGTTTTTTGTTTGCTGAATCATCATGTCTTTCAAGCCCATTCACCCTTTATCAAAAATCAATCCGACAAGTGAGTGTTGGAGGATTTGTGTTCGTGTGATACTGTTGTATACGTTGCATGCGTTCAACGATAACAAGGCATCAAACTCAATAGAGATGGTGTTCCTCGACGAACACCTAAGTATATATATCATATGTTAAATGTTTATAAAAGTTTAGCCTTTGTTCCAAGTTTTTATATATTTCATGTTTTTTTCAACCAATGTTTCTGTCCATATATTGAACCGATCTTTCTTTAACCAATGTTTTGTTTGAAACATGTTTTAATGTAAAAACATTAAGGAGATGGACAGAGTTGGTGATGTTGAGATTCCTTTAGATAGAATTCTTAATTCTTGATACAAGTTCTCCTATGAAGAGTATAGTGGACTTCGCTTATCCGAATATATTAGAGAATAAGAAAAATTATTCTTTTTTTGAGGATAGAGCACTATTGGCACCAACCCTCGAAGTAGTTGAAATGATACATGAATTTGTCATGTCCATCATTCCTGGTGATGAAAAGAAATACTTGAGTTCTGATTCTTCGTGCCAAGCAGATGCAGATGTAGGTGTTGATGGCGATTGGATAACAGTTGAGTTTTTGAATGAAATCAAATGTTCGGGAACCCCAAACCACAAAATAGTTTTGAAAAAAGGGGTACCGATTATGCTATTGAGGAACATTGACCAAACATTTGGATTGTGTAATGAGACAAGATTAATCGTTCAAGAGATGCGAAATAATGTTATCGGTGCAATTGTGGTTTTGGGAAATCAAGTCGAGGAAAAAGTTTACATCCCTAGAATGAATTTGATACCATCTGATCCAGGCCTACCCTTGAAGTTCCAAATAAGACAATTCCCCATCACCTTATGTTTTTGCTATGACTATCAACTAAAGTCAAGGTCAAACAATGTCATTTGTGGGGTTATTTTTAACCAAGTCGGTGTTCACACATGGTCAGCTCTATGTTGCTGTTTCACGAGTGAAAACAAAGACAGGATTAAAGATATTGGTTCTAGATGACAATGGAAACCCTTGCAACCATGCATACCAAAAATGTTGTATTCGCTAGAGTCTTTCAGAAAATTTGGTATTAAAATAAACATTGTTAACTCTACATTCTTTTCTGTATATATTATTTATTTTACTTTGGTTTATTTCATCTGTATTATTAAAATTAATTTGCACAAAAATTTTTAACCATACCAAAAAATAAATTTCATTGAAATAATTCAGAATCGACATAAATTGCGTTCGACCCCGTGCATAGCACGGGTTAGAATACTAGTTCATAAATAAAAAAGACCCACCCCTTGGGCATCCATCAATTTTTCCCTATACTTTTATAGCTACCATCTGTCGTATATGTGGTCATGCTTTTTTCTTTTAGTCAATAAAATATGATCTACAAATTTCTCAATTTTACTTTACTCACATACTATTACAACTTTTTTTCTCATGTCCACACATAAAAAATTGATTTCTCATTAGAAAGTGCAATCGACAAAAATCTACCTGCAATCTTTGCATATCTCAAATGGTGCTTGAGATAAATTGGCCAAATATAAATTGGCCATATGGTGCTTGAAACTTGCCCAACTTATGTTTGGCATGCTAACTTAAAAATTTAACCCAATTGGGAGGGAGTGGTTTGGTAAAACATTACTCATATACACTTTTACAAAATCATGTTGAATTTCTTTAAACATTTTGATCAATGTAACTTTGAGAAAAACCCCATTTGATTGCCTGCTATGCCAAGGGCTAAAATGCCTTCAATCCAAACACGCCCTAGACGTGTTGGGGGTAAAAAGGTAATGAATACTCCAACAACAAAAAACCTATTTCACATAACCACATTTCACAGTTTGGGCACACCCCCTTTGTACAACTGAGTCCACACTTTCACTTAGACAAGAGAAAAAGAGCATTCGGTTTCGTCGAGTTGTGTGTGTATTATTTATTTTCAGCCTCTAAGTTCACTATGAACACTTCAAGAGTGGAGACAGTCAACAATGGCTATAACAGGCAAAAAAAACTCACCAAGAGCCAATGCAGTTAGAATATACTAGAACCTGATGTATGATGTGAAGATCTCTCTCTCTCTCTCCCTCTCTCTCTCTCTCTCTCTCTCTCTCTCTCCCAGGAGAAAAAAAGGGGTCATTGAAGAGGCGAAACGCGTTCTTCGACCACTACTTGGACAGAGTTTTCAACAGTTGTTGATGAGGTTTCAGAATTCTCAGTACTGACTGGACGAAGCAGGCCGTGCAATCTTAGGATATAGCTCTGGCTAGAAGGTGGTTGTGTTCTGATATAGCTGTTTGCCGAAGCTGATGACCTCTCCGGGTCGGGTTGGATATTGGACAGAGCACTCAGATCAAGGTTTGGGAAGACCGAACAGCGGCACCTTGGGCATTTTACGTTTAGGCGGAGCCACTGGTCAATGCATTCCACATGGAAGTTGTGAGCACAAGGTAGACCGCGGACCTGCACCGGGTATTATTATCATTATAATTAAGAGCTGTTTCTGAATAACTGAGGGATGTTCGGTTCACCATTCATGGAATGTGACATAACATTGCTCAAAATGAACTCTGAAACTAATATCAACTCATTCATTTTCTTAAAGAGTAAATTCCATAAATGGTCCCTAATTACAGGTAGTTTTCCATATTTAGTTCCCAAATCTAAGATATTAGATAAAAAGTCCTCAACTTTTGAAAACCATTCCATAATCGGTCCTTCGGGGACCATTTGTGGAAAAGCATTTTGTAATATTTGGCCTAAAGGACTATTTATGGAATAGTTTTCAATAATTGGGGACCTTTTATGTATTATCTTAGGCTTGGGGACTAAATATGGAAAAACGCCTATAATTAAGGACCATTTATGGAATTTACTCTTTTTAAAAAAAGGCATAAATGGGATAGATCTTTTCTTTTACCTCATTTCCGGCGTGAAACTCTTCCAGGCAGATGGGGCACTCACTGCATTCAGTTGGGACAGCCGTCATCGTGAACTTGGGCAATTCCTGTATAAGTGCCTCCACTGCTTCTCTCTATAAGACAAGGAGAAATAATGGGTTAAGAAGATGGTACGTTACAAAGACTAGTACGAGTAACAAATTTCTTGAGATACATATCAGAATATACTGCCATCACAATATCACGTGTTTGACAGAGAACATTAATGGTTCAAAACACAAGACTTTTTGGATCATTTAAGAAAACAATCAATAAGTAACAAAGAGAGGATTACTAGTTACTACAAATGATCCATAAATACTTGAGGAAGAGAATAGTCCATTTTCACAAGATACTAAAAGAGCTCTTATGAACTGTCTACGTATTGAATGACCATAAGAAGATAAAAAAAGACGCTAATTAAATGTCCTCTAGTTATAAGGTTTTACCTGAGCTGGGGTCAAGTAAAGTCCGGGATGGTATGCAGTAGCATCTTGACCCATCCCCCTCATTTCTTGACCAACATCAAATGCCCATCCTGGCACCCGAATCATGTCAACCAACACCTGTAATGAAGAAAGCGTCTCAGAAACTGGAATGGGTTAATGGAAACTAAGTTTAGTAAAATTGATGTGAATAATATTCTGAGCTAAAACAGATAGAAGTCCCTTCCAGAGATCATTGTCCATTCACATAGGTGTATGTTACTTCATAAATAAATAGACATAGTAGAAGACACTGCTTTGCATGATTTATAGGTCGATGTAGCATCTCAAAGTAATGACTTGTTTTAATCAAGTCAGGCTGAAGATTAGCATGACATTTTTTTTCTAATTCTTTTATTCTCATTAATCAACGAGCCCGAGCAAACTGTGCAATGCAATAAAAAAATCACATTTCACATCAAGCCACATGTTGAAGATCATAAGATATATTTTGGCAGGGGCAATAAAATGTCTGGCAGTGTTTATCCATCAATAAAAAGACAAAGTCTTCAAATGCATAAAGCCGGGCCAGGGTGTAGAGGCCAGGCCCTAGGAGCGAGGGATTTTGCCTTTTTGCCTCAAGGGAAGGGAGAAGAGAGAAAATATAAGAAATTCATTTATTAAATCAATCATCATATGTTGAAAGCTTTATTTTCATTGGCGAACACTTGAGATATATCTTGTTTAGACCCTTTGAAATTACACAGTTCATTTAGCACTGCTCTCACAAACATCAAAACAATATATAGCATTCTGCAAAATGGGCAAAAAACTACAAGGTAAAAGTGAACATGGGGTCTCAAACTATCGTGAGAGTGCAGAAAGTTCAAATGTGTCTCAAGTCAATTGTATCATAGTTTTCATGAAATACAGGAAGACTATTAGGGGAAAAATGATGGGTGCAATAAATTATAAAACTCATGCAAGATATCTTCCCCAAAGCTCTCTGGATATCTGCCCCAAAAGCATTTGCAGTCTGGAAATAAAAATCTAACCCAGCCTTATACTGGATCAAAAAGGAAAAATGCATAATGATAATGTTGCAATTTGAAGCTTACCCCAAATTCTGAAAATGATGGCCCTTGTTGATCACGTAATAAATGTGCTTGTCTTCTTGCCAAGAACTGCAAATACAAAATTAAAGGCATGAACGTGAAATCATTTTGTTTTCCTCTTTCTTACATCTCTCTTTAGATTAGTTGGAGTACAAGAAGAGACAAGTGGATAAAAGGAACATTGAAGAATGAACAAAAACTAACCTTTCTTGTAGTTATGCAAGCAATACACACAAGCCCACAATAGCTGAAAAGCAACCAAATCAGAAACCCCCACTTCTGACCTTCTTCTGGAAGCTATGTGAATTCATTTTCATTATAAGCTTGATGATGGAAATGAAAAAATGAATTGAAACAAGTTTTTGGAAAACTTACACAATTTCTTGAACTATTGAACCATAGAGCCCCAATTATGGTCCAACCCCAAAGAAATGGATAGAGCAGCAAAGCTAAGATAGAAAGAACAACGATTCTTCCACAAAAGCGGGCACGTCTCTGCTGCCAGCCAAAATCACTAGGACATGCAAAAAAAATGTTCTCATTTACGGTTTCCAATTGATGTTACACATCATCTCTAACAACATACAATATTGAAGCTCATCAATAATTGTTTTCACTGACCTAGTGTCCTTTATAGATTTTTTCAGTTTAAGTTATAAGCATTAAATGCAACAATTCAAATGAAGAGATATTGCTCAACACATAAAATCAAAGTAGCCAACTATGGTCTGCTCTTTTCAAATTATTTTATGTTCAGTTCACCACTTTTCAAATAGCAATTGAAATTAAACTATTCAACTTCCAGTTCAGCACGAACAGTTTAATTCATAGTAGTTCATTTCAGTTTAGTGATCACTTCTCAAATCAGTTGACTGAAATATCATACGAAAATAACAGATCCTTGGTAAAACAAATTAAGAGTCCTTACAGTCCCATTCCAGCGGCAAGTCCATTATCCACAAACATCAATAGCCGAAAGACAAACACTACCGCGTAGTCAACCTGGATCAAGAGCAAAAACAGGCAAACAGAAACCCCTTTAGCAAATTCAGTTTGTACCATATGTATTTGGCATCAACCACAAGGAACTCTCAAGATACCTACCACGATCCATATGTGCAAGGGGTATACACAAGAATGGTACCTCTTCCAACTAACCGCAACTATTATTCTAATTAAAGTTCAGAAAACACATTTGACTGGACACTTGTAACTTTCAAGAAAGCAACCAACAACTATAACACAAAGAGGAAACCATAATGTAGATGGAAAACAAGAACTTCGACAGCAATCCTGAGTCCCAACATCAAAGGATACATACTTGTAGCCAGCATTGACAAGAAAAACCCATCATACCTGCAACAAATGCGAAAATCAACTCATATGATCTGAAGATTCACACATACACTACAAAAACAGTGCGATTTTGCAGATATGGAGAGCTTACCACTTGAAATCGACCCCTCTCATAGCCATCCAACAACAAACTGAGAAACCCTATGGTTCAATTATCTTCATCCGTCAACAAAACCCCAAATAGGATTGTCGCATACCCACACAATCAAGCACGCCTGAAAAGCAAAGATGAATGTCCGGGAAAATATGGCGGTTCTTTTTCTTGGATACTTCTTGTATTTTCACACAGCAGAGAGTGTTTATTTACTCCAGTAGATAATCGGTGGACTGAGTATGAAGAACAGACCCAAAACTGCCCCTAATCTTCTCCGGAAGGACGACGACGGTCGCCGGCCGCCGGGTATTTGAGGGTGCGGGAATTGGAAGCCGGCGGAGGGTTTTCTGGTGGAGAATTGTTCGCTGTGTGGGAATCAGGTTCGGGTACTCAATAATGATGAACATACCAAGGGGATCAACTTCAGCCTATACGTTTCACTTTCAGAACAAAAACTCAAAAAGTGAGTATTATGAAAATATTATCCAACATTTTGTTTTGTTAACCTATAACATTAAATGATTTCTTCCTCTCGAAATAATCTTTTTATTTGATTTTTTTACGATAATATAACATTTATACATGGATATATTTTAGAAAAATGATATGAAAAAATTATTGATACTATACTTATATTGAAACACAACGTATCTTTTCCAAAGGTCAAGGATTACAAACCTTAATCAAGAAAAATCAAATTAGAAGACTATTACTGGACATAGAGAGTAACACTTAATTACTCCCTTTGTCCTAAAACCATCTTCCCGTTTGTGGACAAGATTTGACCGACTTTATTTTTAATTCAATTTATTTGATTGTAGTTATAAAATTAAAAATAAAATTTATATATTTAAAAACTATATCAAAAGTTTTACAGAACCGAAGGTGACAAGACTCTATTATTTTAACAAATAACTAACAAAAATAGGCAAAGAAAGCGATTTAACATTCACCGTGTAAATAGTAATTGGGAAGATAGTTTTAAGACGAATAAAATATAAAAATATATATATCCAAGCAAAACCTGAATCAAGTTTGAAGAAGAGAGACTACATGTTTTTAATTGAACGTAAAATATACTCTTTTCGTTCGAAAGTGATCTTTTCATTTAGTTTTTCTTGAATAACATTTGCAAATTTTGATTTCGATATATAAAAAATATGATGGGTTTCAACATAAATACTCCCTTCGTCCTTAAATATTTGTCACACTTCTATTACTGAGGAAAAATATCAAGTTTCAATTCATTTTATTTACATATTGGTATAGAAATAAAAATAAAAATTACATATGAAAAAACTACATGAAAAGTTCTTCGAAATAAGAGGTGTCAAGAATATTTTATTTCATCAAATAACAAATAAAAATGTAGAAATAAACAAAAGTTCTCGCGACTGTTGAATAACTAACATTAAATAATTTCTTCCTCCATAAATGATATTTCTATTTAAGTTTTTACGGTATCCAATGTAATAATATGTACGTTTAATATTTCAAAACTATGTTTTTATTATAAAATTATTAATGCTCCCTCCGTTCCACTTGAATTTTATGTATAGTATTCACCGGATCAAACGTTATATATTTTGTTTTCCTATTTTCGTTACTCATTTGATAATATAATATATTCACGCCAACTCTAGTTTGTAGATATTTTAATATAACTTTTTAATATATTTAATTTTTATTTTTTTTAATTCTATAAATATAATAAAATAAATTGAAATTAAGTTGGTCAAACATTGTAATGCGGACGGGAAAGATTCAAATAAAATGACAGAGATCATTTATATCCAAATAAAGAAAAATGCTAAGGGTACACCAAAGGTGTACCGCATATGTCCTCCACCCCTCCTTGTCCACTAAAAAAGGCAAAAAAAATTTTAAAAAAAATAAGTAAATAAAAATCAAGTAAAAATGTATGATGGAGAAGGGGGTGATGTACGGGGTAACCTTTGGTGTACCCTAGCATTGCTCCCAAATAAAATGTATATTGCCCATTTCTTCTAAGTTCTAACACTTCGTACGAAGGCCGTAGAAACGCAGACGCAGGTCGCAAGCTAATCGATCGGAAAATTCTGAGTGCCGGTAGAGACATCGCCGCCGCCGCGAGACGCCGCCGACCCTCCAGGTATTCCGCATTCAGACTACTCACAAGATTTCCAATTTTGTAACTTTTTTCTTTCTTTCATAGTTTCATTCTTTGGATTTAAAATCTAGGTTTAATTATTAGTTTTTAATTTGAAATCTTTGCTAATTGCTATGAAATAGAATTAATTAGTGGCTCTATATGTTCTTTATTTGATTTGGATGAATTGATTTGAAATAGAATGATTTTATGATATATATAATCTATAAAAAACTGGAAAAAAAATGGACAACCCTATTACTCTATTAGAAAGGTTTCAGAATCAACCTTTTCCGAAACTGATTAATACTCTATGTGTGTACACGGATCTGTTTCTAGGGTTTCTAGGCTTCTTTTATCTCAAATTTGTTCCAAAAGGAATAAGGTCTTGTAATTTCAGTGTATGGTTGGACGAGGGTTTGTTTTTTATTCTTTTTATTGCTCATTTTTTCCATTTTGCTCCCCAGGCATGATTTGAAGCAGGGGGAGACGGATGCTCCGGCAGGCAATCACATTTTGGTCCAGCCAAGATTTTGGGTAAGTTTTATGCCACTTTTTTTTACATGTATTTTGGGTGAAATTAGATTGATGAAATTGTGGAACAATTATTTGGAAAAAAGAAAATTGATAAAAAAAGGAGAAAAAAGAGTTATAAAAGTGAAACTCAAAAGTTTCCAAATACCACTAGAGAGTCAACTAGGAGAAAATTTCAAACATACATAAGCTTAGGCTAAAAAGATAACAATAGCACTTCTTCCACTAACTTCTACCACAGTAACAGTTGCTGCTCCCAGATACTTTTTTGAAAAAATTGGTTTTGATACTTTACGCCACATCGACTCCCCTTTCGTCTAATAGATACTTTGCCATCTCTATATGATAAAAGATGTGGCTCTGTAAAACATGAATGGAAAAGGCTCTCTGACAAAAACTCGCTCTCCAGTAGAAAATAATAGAAAAAGTAATGAATTGAATTACTGAAGATACAAAGAAACCCAAGAATTGTATAAACAAACATCTATATGATACTTTGCCATCTCTATATGATAAAAGATGTGGCTCTGTAAAACATGAATGGAAAAGGCTCTCTGACAAAAACTCGCTCTCCAGTAGAA
>OOIL02005600.1:975933-991429 GCA_900332095.2 Cuscuta campestris
TCTCTGACAAAAACTCGCTCTCCAGTAGAAAATAATAGAAAAAGTAATGAATTGAATTACTGAAGATACAAAGAAACCCAAGAATTGTATAAACAAACATCTATATGATACTTTGCCATCTCTATATGATAAAAGATGTGGCTCTGTAAAACATGAATGGAAAAGGCTCTCTGACAAAAACTCGCTCTCCAGTAGAAAATAATAGAAAAAGTAATGAATTGAATTACTGAAGATACAAAGAAACCCAAGAATTGTATGAACAAACATCTAACTTCCCGAGCTTGTAAGATCTAGCTGAGAACTTTTCGCAGATTCAAGCAGTCGTCTTGTAGGAAATATTTTGACAATACCCTGCCGGCTATATTAGAAATGCCAATACGGATTCCAACATACTTAGGAGCAATATCCATGTGAAGGACCCACCTTTACGCTGTTCATAAGTGGATTCTACCTCATTCGACATACTACAACCTGCAAGGCCACATGGACTTCTTAAAGCATGTTTCATTAAGCAATAAAATATTCAAATGCAAATGCTAGTACTAGCTTAAAACGATCAAGTTGAAATTCTATAGAATTGATTTGGATGAAATTGAGTTCTCCCATTTAAATTTATTTTTGGCACTACCAATTCCAAACATATTTTGTGCTATCAAACAACAGAATTGGAACTGTTGTGCCCAATTTCAATTCTATAGTTTGAACTCCTCTTCGAATAAGGAATGGGTTGCACCACTTACACGGAGTAAGCTCAGACTTTAGAAGCTAGCAAGGGACCCTCCTTTTTTGATCTTTTCTTTTCATTTGTTTTCTGCTTGGTTATGAATGGAACATGTTATAAACCATGTTGATGGTGAGGCTTTTGTTCAGTACAACACAACATAATAGAACAAATTTATTGAATTGGGTGCCTGAAAACCTGTTAGAATCATGTTAATTTAATTTAGCCTCATTATATTGTATTTCGCTTTTTGTTTTCGGATGTTTACTTTTGTTTGTATCACCTCTCTTGGGTATTTGCTAATTAGGCAAATTCTTTTGTGGATTTAAGGTTCATCCTTATTTTATGGATCTTAATGCATTTGTAACATAAAAAA
This sequence comes from Cuscuta campestris, assembly GCA_900332095.2. Lineage (NCBI taxonomy): Eukaryota > Viridiplantae > Streptophyta > Magnoliopsida > Solanales > Convolvulaceae > Cuscuta > Cuscuta campestris. Next base: position 977,031 of record OOIL02005600.1, read on the forward strand.
ATGAGCTTTTGAAAAAAAATCCACATGTAAGTCTATAAAAAATGTGAAAAGGTCTATATTTTAAATGTGGACTTTGAGGTTATATAAGCATTACTCTTCTTATTATATTGCAGAGTAACTTTTTTATTGGCTAGATAAGACCATATCAGATCAGAAACAACTTTAACTATAATTACAAATAGATCAAACCAGATTATATCAAACCAAATCTTTGAATAATTAGATCAGATCACATCAGACAAATGGAACGCATCCTTAGCAATGTTTATGTTTGGATCACGTGCAGAATCGAGTTTCTTTAAAAACTGTTTATTTACAAATTTGTATTGAAATAAAATGTAATGAAATTTATTAAATTGTACAAAAAAACTATGTTAAATGTTCTACAAAAGAAGATGTGACAAGAATTTTTTATTTGTATATCTAATAATCAATGAAAATGTGCAAAAAAAGTATTGAGAGATTATAATATTAACAGTACAAATTATTTTAGTACACATGAAATATAATTTTCTTTCGTGCAACGTGCGGGCTAGAATCCAGTCTAACTATATACAAGAGAAAAGAAAGCAGTTATAGTAAACACAGTAACAAAAAAAATTACTCAGGGATAAAAGTAGTCAATCAGTAGCCTCCACACAATTCCTCTCCTTTTTAACTCGTGATCGTCTTCATAACAACGACTCATTTCTTTCTCCTTCCCAAGCGGATGACTTCACTCTACCACCGGTTTTCAATAACCTACTTGACTATACGTATCTTTTCGTTCATGGTTATAGGGCTCTCTGGTTGGAAAGGTGACGAAGATCCTTTCCAAGAGTTGATGATGGAGAAGGTGGAAATAACTTCAACGAAAGTTGGCACCAGAGTTTCATCATCTTCGGTCGGCCAAATTCAGGCATGAGGACGGGGGCTTAAAAACATAAGCTACCCTCCGGTTTTTGCAGACCAACACCTACACCAATGACAACTACGAGACTTCTTCAAGGTATATCCTAAACTTAGGGGCCTTCCTCTTCCTTTTATGTTATTTCATTTTTTCCCAATGCCCATGGTATTTCAATTTTAGTTATCACTTACAAATTTGACGAATTCAAAACCATTCCAAGAAAATTTTACAGATTTACTTACAAACTGCATCTAGGCCACCATATAAATAAGCAAGAGTGGGAGTTTCCCATTAGAATGTGACGATCGCATCAATGTCTACATTAGAGCAGAAACTTTAAACTGCTCATAGCCTCATACTACTGTTATTTTAGAAAAATAGACAACCCAAAGTGTAGAGTATGAAGCATCTCACTTACTGGTCTACTTCAAAGCTATATATCATTGTACTAGATCTTTTCACCTTAAACACGCCACCAAGAAGACCTTAGCCAAATTAGAATTAAGTGATATGTCTTCGGGCTTCTTGTGGCGCAGAGCAATATCAAGGCGTAATGGTTTTCCAGAACAAGGCAGACCAGTAATTGCAGCAAAATCTACCGGGCTTATTGTCCACTCTTCGATTGGAAGATGAAAGGTGTGAGCGGTACATGGTAGTCAAGATCGCGATTTGAATCGTACCATCTCACGATTTTGCAGATCATTTTATGCTTTGCGATTTGAATCGCGATGAGGATTGCAACACAATCAGAACTCTTTGGATCGCCAATTAAGAGCGTAAGATCGCAGAATCGTAAGGGATCCGCGATAGAAATTAGAAAGTTTTTCAATTACGATATTTAACTGGAATTATTTTCAAGTCAATATGAGTAAGAATTGATATAGTACAAAAACAAAAATTAAATATTATCAATGTTAGAATATAGTATTTAGAATAGACTATCTAATGACAACTTTTAAATGTAGTGTTTTTCAAAGGGAATTTACAATTTAAAAAGAGAGAAAAAGAAAGATTTGTAACATTGTTCCCGTGCATTTATTATCTATCCTCAAGGCTGTACCCCGTACGATTCCACGATCCCGAGCAATTAATCACAAAACCTTCTCAGAAAAAGATGTGCTACCCCGGGTGGTGGAACGACGTTGTTTCTTGGTCGATTGAGTGAACTGGGCATCCCTTTGTCTCACCACAACATAAAAACATTTCCACCAACAACATCCACTTTTTGTTGAAATTGCTGCAAAACATCACATTACTTGGCCATTTATATGAAGCAGATAGATAATCAAGAAAGTAAAAAGACTTGCCTCTTCACCAGCAAGCTTCGCAAAGGCCTTAGACACCGTCACCGTCACCAGTAAATTATCCCTAGTAAAGTCCGTATAATAGTGTTGATCAACACTATAAAGGAAATTCGTGGCTTTAAGCCCATCAAAAGCACCCGCAACATCAAAGTCCATCCCGGCCAAGCACATGTTAACTAGTGGGGGATGTGGCACTCTACGCTGATTTGGGGGGAAACGACAATCCCACGCCTCCCCCCCCCCAAATAGTATCGACAGCTCCAAGCATTGGGATGAACAATCTCATCCCTGCTTTCTCCATTGAATCTCTCATGGCGTTAGACCACTAACTAACATCCTCGTCCCATGGTTGAGCACAAATCTGTCAAGATTAAGGACACGCATATGATTCATGCTCAATCACAACACACCAGACTAAGCACGCAAATAAATGAATAAATGAAGTTGCTTACGTCACTATATCAGATGTAACTAAGTTCCTAGCGTGCAACTCCAAAGTCGAGAGTCTCTTCAGAGCGGCCCACAGCCCACGGGTAACCCACATCATGAGCTTGTGAACTAGATAACAGAGAATACTCATATGTGTACACATGTACAAGCACACAATTCATTTAAGTGAATTCTAAATAATCAATAGTAGAATGAATTGATAAGTGCTTAAATTTTACAAAAATTACCTCAAGAGCCTGCGCACACCCAACGATCTTATCAGCACCGCGACAAACCGCATCTAGGCCACCATATAAATTAGCAAGAGCGGGAGTTCCCCAATCGAATGTGACGATCTCATCAATGTCTATCGTGGAGGGCAGAAACTGTAAATTGCTCATATTATTATTCTAGTAAAGTAGACATGCCAAAGTTTAGAGTATGAAGCATCTCACGTACTGGTCTATTTTGCGCTTGTTGGATGGATTTTTTCTTTGCTCACATGAAAGTTGTATATCATTGTACGAGATCCCACCATAACCTTTCACTTTAAACATGCCACCAAGAAACTCTTGAAGCAAATTGGAATTAATTGATCCATCTTTAGGCTTGTTGTGCCATGAAACAATATCAAGGCGTAATGGTTTTCCAAAACAAGGCAAATAAGTAATTGCAACAAAATCTATCGGGGTTATTGTCCACTCTTTGATTAAAAGATGAAAGGTGTGAGTAGTATCACTCTACCATTGAGCAAGTGTGGACAATAACCCACAATTACCCTTAAAATGATTTGTCTTGGTGCAGATAACAAGATCTTACGATCCGAGTTACAATCTTTTATAAGCTTAGCAATCCTACGTAGAATCTCGAGTTTGACTACCTTGGAGCAATATCAATCCACCTTTGAGGAAGTGTGGACAATAACTCGAAATTATCCTTAAAATGATCTGTGTTGATGCTGATAACAAGATGTAGCAATCCTGTCTTTGTGATCTTTTTTCTTGACGCGCCTTGTGCATTTTTCATAAAATTTGTAAGGCCAGGTGAAGTTGCCCGTAGTTTTCACAGGGCCTTACAAGTTTTATGAAAAATGCCCAAGGTGCGTCAAGAAAAAGATCACTAGGACAGGATTCTTAGATCTTGTTTTCTGCAGCAAGACAGATCATTTTTTAGGGTAATTGTGGGTTATTGTCCACACTTGCTCAATGGTGGAGTGATACTGCTCACACCTTTCATCTCCCAATCAAAGAGTAGACAATAACCCCAATAGATTTTGCTACAATTACTGATTTGCCTTGTTTTGGAAAACTATTACGTCTTGATATTGCTTCGTGGCACAACAAGCCTGAAGATGTATCAATTAATTCTAATTTGCTGCAAGAGTTTCTTGGTGACATGTTTAAAGTGAAAGGTTATGGTCGGATCTCGTACAATGATATACAACTTTTATGTGAGTAGAGAAAAAATCTATCCAACAAGCGCGAAATAAACCAGTATGTCAGATGCTTCGTACTCTACACTTTGGCATGTCTACTTTACTAGAATAATAGTAGTTTACAGTTTTTGGCCTCCACGGTAGACATTGATGAGATCGTCATATTCGATTGGAGAACTCCCGCTCTTGCTTATTTATATGGTGGCCTAGATGCGGTTTGTCGCGTGCTGATAAGATCGTTGGGTGTGCGCAGGCTCTTGAGGTAATTTTATAAAATTTAAGCACTTGTCAATTCATTCTACTATTGATTATTTAGAATTCACTTAAATGAATTGTGTGCTTGTACATGTGTACACATATGAGTATTCCCTGTTATCTAGTCCACGAGCTCATGATGTGGGTTACCCGTGGGCTGTGGGGCGCTCTGAAGAGACTCTTGACTTTGGAGTTGCACGCCAGGAACTTAGTTACATCTGATATAGTGACTTAAGCAACTCTTTTTATTCATTTATTTGCGTGCTTGGTGTGGTGTGTTGTGATTAAGCATTAATCATATGCGTGTCCTTCCTAATCTTGACAGATTTGTGCTCAACCATGGGACGAAGATGTTAGTTAGTGGTCTAACGCCATGAGAGATTCAATGGAGAAAGCATGGATGAGATTGTTGATCCCAACGCTTGGGAATTGTCGGTACTATTTGGGGGGAAGCGTGAGATTGTCGTTTCCCCCCAAATCAGCGTAGAGTGCCACATCTCCCACCAGTTAACATGTGCTTGGCCGGCATGGACTCTGATGTTACGGGTGCTCTTGATGGACTTAAAGCCACAAATTTCCTTTATAGTGTTGATGAGTACTCTTATACGGACTTACTAGGGATAATTTACTAGTGACGGTAAGGCCTTTGCGGATCTTGCTAGTGAAGAGGCTAGTCTTTTTACCTTCTTGCTTATCTATCTGCTTCATAGAAATGACAAAGTAATGTGATGTTTTGCAGCAATTTCAACAAAAAGTGGATGTAACTGGTGGAGATATTTTTATGTTGTGAGACAAAGGGATGCCCACTTCACTCAATCGACCAAGAAAGGACGTCGTTCCATCACCCAGGGTAGCACATCTTTTTCTGAGAAGGTTTTGCAGTTAATTGCCTGGGATCAGTTGCTCGGAATCGTACGGGGTACAGCGTTGAGGATAGATAATAGATGTACGGGAAGTATGTTACAAATCTCTCTTTTTAAATAGTAAATTCCCTTTGAAAAACACTACATTTAAAAGCTATCGTTAGATATCAATTAATTTTTGTTTTTTTTACTATTGATAATATTGTTCCACTACATTGATAATATTTAATTTTTGTTTTTTTACTATATCAATTCTTACTCATATTGACTTGAAAATAATTCTTGTCAAATATCGTAAACTACAAACATGAGCAATTGCCTTTAAATGATACTCCCTCCGTCCCAAATTATTATGCCTATTTACTATTCACAGGGTCAAACTTCATTCACTTTCTTTCTCTATTTTCGTTCGCAATTTGATAAAATAAAATATTATTGTCACTACTAATTTTGTAGATCTTTTGATGTAGTTTTTTAATATGTAATTTTTATTTTTTAATTCTATGCCATTTGTCATATAAAATGGTTTGAAAATAATTTCAGTCAAACATCGTAAACCGAAACAGGCGCTATAAAATGGGACGGAGGTAGTATTATTACTTTATGTGTCTCCCAATTTAAGGTTCGTGTAGATATTCTTCTTTTCATTTATAATATGTTTACATTTTATTTCTTTAATTACTTAATATGTGTGTCACAATTTAAGGTTCCTGTAGATATTCTTCTTTTCATTTATATATTTACATTATCTCATATCAATTTCATGTTTATATAACCTATATATTGTTAATTTTGTCTAATGAATATTTTCCATTTTTGTCAGCTATCTATTGTTAAATTTTCATTTCAACAATTACATGGTTAAATTTTAATCTTTTATACTCTTCCTGCAAGGATTTGAAATTGGATTCTATCTTTTTTTTAGTTTACATGTAGTGGCTACATATTTCAATCTTTTCCATTTCAATATGTGATAAATAATATTTTATTTTCCGAAAACTAAAACATTGCCTACACATATTGGACAATTTGTAAAGAGATTTTTTATTTTTTTATTGAAATTGTTTTTAGACTTAAATTTTTACTTCATTCAAGTACTTTTATTGATATGTTATGCTATTATTCTCTACTTTCACCTAATTAATTATGACAATAAATTTCATAGTTTGAATTTCATATCAAACAGAGTATAAATATGGTTTTATCTTTAGGTCATGCTTCTAGCTCCTCTTGGTGAGATGTTGAAGGCCTCTTCGAATAAGGAATGTTAAGTATAAATATAACGGAGACACTATAAACAATGTGAAATACTATACATTTTAAATGTGGACTTTGAGACACTATAAGCATTACTATTCCTATTATATTATGGAGTAACTTTTTTTATTGACTAGAACAACTCAGAAACAATTTTAATTATAAATATAACCAAATCAAACTAGATCTTTAAATAATCAAATTAGATCAGATTAGGCGAATGATCTGCAGCCTTAGCCATGTTTATGTTCGAATGACGTGCAAAACCCAGTTTCTTTAAAAAATAGTTTACTTGCAAATTCGTATAAAAATAAAATATACAGATTTCATAAACTATATTAAGTTGTACAAAAAAGTTATATTAAATATTCTACAAAATAAGATATAACAAGAAATTTTTATTTGTATATCCAATAATCAATAAAAATGTGCAAACAAAAATATTCAAGAGACTAATATTAACTATATAAATTATTTTGGTACACATAATACTCTTTGTCCCGAAATGTTTGTCAATTATTTATTAAAAAAAATATTTTTGACATTTCTTATTTTGAAAAATTTTCATGTAATTTTAAAAACGTAAATCTATAACATTTAAATAAAATGAATTTAGAAAAATTGATATTTTGCCTCGTTTTTTACAATGTCGTAAACATTTAGGGACAAAGAGTAATTTTCTTCCCGTGCAACGCGCAGTTTAGAATCTAGTTTTTTGGAACACAAACATTATTTTCAAATATGAACTACAAATCAAAATTATTCAGTGACTTCATAATATCCAAAATAGAACTATTTGAAGATTCGCTCAATCAAATAGATACATATACGTAATTACATTTGAAAATATAACGAAAACTAATCACTACTATTTACATTCTTATTCATCTTTTCTCAATACGAATCACTATCTCCAAATGCAAAAATGAATTCAATCAAAAGCATTCGTTTTGTTACAACCGTACACCCAGATAAAGCTCATATAACCTTCCCGAATCGAAGGTAATGACACACCAATTCACAATTCACATTACCTACCTAAGATAAACTTGTGTTCCCTCAAGCTAGCCAGTCAATAAGACAGATACTTTTTTTGTTTATCATAATGAATGGCATAAAATAACGTACCCAAAGCTCTGCATTCGCTTGTTAATCTCGAAAAAAGTTGTTCCCTCGAACCAAAAGGAATGAAATTTGGCTGATTCTGCATTCGCTTGTTAATCTCGAAAAAAGTTGTTCCCTCGAACCAAAAGGAATGAAATTCGGCTGATTTTCTCATGACAACGAGCGTCGTTCCCTGCTCAAAATATACTCCACTGCCTCTTCCACAGTGTCTACAACCTATGTTCATGGAATGGAAGAAAGGTGTTCCACATTTAGTTGGTATTTAATGACACAAAGAACTAAAACTAGAAAATGACACAAAGGACTAAAACTAGAAAATGACACAAAGTTAATGTGAACATGCAATGGAATTTCAAATAGGAATGTGAAAGGCTAGGAATGAGAAAGATGTTATACAGAAACGTAAGAGAAAAATATCACTTTCCAAATTGCTGGAATGATCCATATCTGCACTATCCTCCGAGCTCTTCATCCAACCCCTCCAACCAAACAAGGTCTTAGTAAATAAACAGCATGGGTTTTATAAAATAAACATTGTTTGGTCGAGGAGGGATAAAATAAAAAATGAGATTTTTATGTAAAATAAATAAATTATTGTTGAGCCAAATGAGAATCCCTCTCCCCCCACCTCCAACCAAACACATCTTAAAGAGGGATAAGATGAAGAGCGCATACACATGGGTACTTTGCAGGATATATATACTCGTATATTATTGCAAAGCGTGAATGCGCAATAATGCCAAGGAAAACAAAAATTAACTCACATGATCTGCTGGAAAATCGGTGTCATTGGCATTTCCCTTGAAAACTCCTGTCCTTGTCAAAATTGAGAACCAAGGATTTCCCGCCTGAAAAAAGTGTGAGATTAAATACAGAAAAATGGATAGAGGTATTAGTTCATGTGTGTGAGGAGTCTTACGGGTATGTGCGAATCCTAAAGAAATTTATTCGAAAAAATAAAAGGAAAATGAAAACTGATTAATACTGAGTAAATTTTCGAAATGGACCCTACATGTTGGTGTCAAAACTCAAGGAACAAACCTGCCGAGCTCCTTTGATATCTACAGATGGATTATCTCCAACCATGTACAAGGTTTTGAAGGGATGCATTTCGCGGCTTGTTTCCTGATGATGTGGTGACTTAAGTTGCATCAATGTTGCTTCAGCCTGTTTAAACACAGAGGAGTTTGGTTTCCCATATGATGTATATTCCAGAGGCTTTGGGTGAATGCTGTGGAAGAGAAAAAAAACAAAGAAAAGATATGAAAATCGCCCTAGCTATGAGATTATTTTCTGCACCACCTAAAGGAAATGAGACCATGTAAGAATTATGAAATTTAAAATTTTCATTGGGGAAAATTTTTCCAAAGCCTCATGCAGAAAAAAGAAAGCCGATTTTGCCCAAACTAGAATTAAGCTACTCCCTAACTATTGGTGGACCCTTACCTATTAAATACAGATTCTAGTGCGACTCGGAAGGCACCCATTCCAAGACGTTCAGAGGGAAATAAAGCCTGGCATCAAAGCACTCAATATAAGAGCTCAGTTGAATCATAATACTTGTAATTTACATGCCTAAAAACACATGTATGAATGAACAGATTTTATTTTTTGCATTAACATATATTCATAATAAGAAACCTGATAAGCAAGGTCATCACTGGCAAAAAAGATAGGCGGTTGGTGTGCAATCTCTCTTCCCGGTTGGCCTCCGGTCCTTAAAATATCACAAAGAACCTGGAATTGACACATAATTCCAGCAAAGACTATAAATAAATGAATGCAAGCAGATGTTTCAAAAAAATATAATGAATGCAATCAAAAAGTGTGAATCACAGTAGATGGGGAAAATGAAGAGAAATATTGCTCTGCTAATAATAAGTTGAGTATTTGCCTTATGATGTGAATTCTGCTACAAGATAAAATATTTAACAAAGCTGATAGTAATAGTCCATCTTTTTCAGAAGAATTGAGAAGAAACAGTAAGAAAGGCTTTTGGTAACCACGGACTATGATGTGAATTTCCTCAGAAGAGAATATTAATCAAAGCTCATTGTAAAAGTTCCCTCTTTTCAGAATAATTAAAGAAAAAAATAGTACTATGTACGGATGCTTTTTGCTAACTGGTGTCTAAACTATTGATACTTTGAGCATTTAGCTCGTGTTGTGGATTTCCTTAGAAGAGAAAATATTTAGCAAAGCTGATAGTAAATGTCCCCTTTTTCACAAGAACTGTTTAGGAATAAAGAACTCTAAGAATGTCTTTTGTTGATTGGTACCAAAGTTTTCGAAGCAAAAGAATGGGAAAGGAATATATCATTTATGAAGTTGTACACACCGAGAGAAAACTATAAAAATATACCTGAATATCCCGGCTCCAATCAATTGAATCGCTAACAACGAAGACAGCCTGGACCCTCTCTGAACATGGATCTTGTCTCGAAGTGACTTTATCATGGAACTGTTTGTCTGCCCACTTCTTGTATTGTGCCAATGGGTCAATATTCTCAAAAAGTGATGCATATTCATCAATTGAGAGGACATTTCTGAAGTTAAGCGCGTAAGTCAAGTTAACCAGTGGCAAAGCATAGAACAGAAGAAAGCTAAACTTGTCAATTGACAAACAGAGCGGATGAAAACTGAAAGTCTTACTTGAATCCATAATCAGACATTACTTCAGCAGGTTCACCTTTTCCAACAGCAACAATGAATTCATTCTCAAATCTGCAATATAAATACAAAAGATGATGAAATCTACCAAACGAAATATTGTTTTTCAATAAGGTGAATTTGATGTATCATTATCGAAGTTCGTTAGTTTTCCTTTTCGCTTTTCCCCTCTACCACTCCCCTCAATGCACACAATTTTTAACTTCAACTTCTTATTGCATGCCCATTAATGTCTTCGTGAATATTGTATTGGTTTACTATACCTCATATTAGCTAGGAAGTTCACACAATTTAGTGATATATAATAAGCTGGTTGTCATCATTGATGGGTTGTAGATGAAACAAGAAGTTAACAAGAAGCAACTGCATACCTTTTCACCAATTGTTTGAAAGGAGTATGGCCCTGTATAACCTGCACCGCATTGAAGTTGAGAATAACAAAAAGCACAAAGACAGTTGAGGATTGAATACCCGACGACAGTATTTCCCTAAAAGAAGAAATTGCAAGAGTAAGAGAAACTGATCAAGTACAACACAAAATTGCAGTTGCAACTTGCAAGGAACCCAAACAACTACACCTGTGAGGCTAGGACATTGTTCCCCAAAAATCTGGTCAGCTCCCTTGCTCTCTTAAGTTCAGGAACACCACCTCCTATTGAATAAAACTATTGATACTCAATTTTAAAAAAACCAAGATCTTTTTAATTTGAAGAAAATTGATACTCAATTTTAAAAATATTGAGTACAATTTTCTTCAAATTAAAAAGATCTTGGTTACTTTTAAAATTCCAAACCCCTATTTCTTAAAATTAATGGCGTAAAATTAATGTATATTTGGAGGAATCCTGGAATATATTTTAAAAATGTGAAGTACCCGATAGTTAATTCTCAAAATAGAGGGTACCTCGGAGTATATTTTAAAAATGTGATGTACCCGATAGTTAGTTTCTCAAAATAGAAGGTACCTCGGAGTATATTTTGAAAATGTGAGGTACCTGACAGTTAGTTTCTCAAAATATGGGGTACCCAGGAGCAGTTTTCTGCAATAAAACTATAAAACTGTTTTAATTTATGTTATTATTTCTCCATCTCTTTTTTAATATCTTTGTATGTATGCTATTTCACACTTTTTATTTTTATTCTATTATTTTTGTTATTATAAAAAATTAATATTGAATGTATAACAAATACTTAAATAATAAGGCGATGCTCTTGTTGTATGAACCACTAGAATTAAGCTAAACATTGATTAAAATCAATTTAATGATTTATGCAGCAAGATGAAGCTGTCACTTTTATAAAAGAAAATATAAAGAAGGTGCTAAGTACTGAACATGTGATCCTGTACCCTGTATCTTCACGGTGCGCTCTTGAAACTAAGCTTTCAGCTTCTTCTGACATTCTGAAAGATATTAATGGCCAATCCTTGGATGAGTCTCTCTTGAAATCTACAAGTTTCTTTGAACTTGAGAGGTACTTGTATAGCTTTCTGGATGCCTCAACAAGTACAGGAATTCAACGAATGAGACTTAAGCTTGAGACACCGGTTATCATTGCAGAGCAGCTGCTTTCATCCTGCCAAACTTTTGTGAGTGAAGAGTGTGAGATAGCAAAAAAATGATTTATTGTGTGTGAATGATCTTATTGATGGTGTAAAACACTGGAAAAAGAAAGTGGAAAATGAAAGCTTATCCTGGAAGAGGCAAATTCTCTCTGTGGTATGACCCTCATTCCATATTAATGACTAATATTCCCTTATTTCTTAATTCTTTAGGTATGCTTTTATCAAAACACCTCTTTCTTTTCTGTGACTTGCTGCCTTGTGAAAATTCAGATTGACACTACACAGGCACGTATAGTCCAGCTTTTAGACAATACTCTACGGCTGTCGAACCTTGATCTTGTCACTGGATATGTATTTAGAGGAGAAAAAACTACTCAAATGCCAGCTACAGTAAGTGTCAAAAATGACATAATTGGTCCAGCAGCTTTTGAAGCAGAAGTGAGTGATACTCTTTTAAGTATACATTGTCCGATGTTTAATCCACTCTTGCAATTATGTTGAAGAAAAATTTGAGGGATCTGGCTGCTCTTAAAGCTTAAAGTTGGATTCCTGAGGTTTTGGCTAGTGAGTTTATACTCACAAGTCACAATTAGGTTGCAGAAACAAGATTTTCCATGTTTTGGTATTGTTTACTCTGGATGATACTCTTGCCCAAGCACATTTCCAAAATCTAAACCTGTATATCTGTGTCTAGAATACTTTGGAACTTTATGAAGTTATGTACTTGCGGTGTTATGTTTAATATTGAGTACTCACTAAACATCAAGCAAGACAAGCATATAGCTTATGAGTAAAATTTCCAAAAAAAACGCAATATATGTTCATATAAATCATGATTGATGGAGTAACTCTCTATTACTTTTGTTATCAAAGGGAATTGGAGTCGTTGAAAACTAGGTATTTTCTGGCGAATGTATAGTGTATTATAGGTATGTTAGTAAAGATTTTGTGGTGTGTAATCTAGGTTTTTATAAAAAAAGAAACTGATCTGATTTTAGTGGTTGAACAATGCTCATACGCATACACCATGTTCCATGATGTGTGTTGATTCTATAAGAGTCAACTTGCAGCAAAAAGGGATCTGACTATAGCCGCTATCTCAACTCATCTCATACTGTAGGGGATGCCAATGGGTCAAGTGGAATTGAAATGAATATATGGAATGGAATCAGGCCAACTGCCCTATCTTATGTTCCCGGCATAGCTACTTTTCACAGGGGAATCAGCTGTGGAGTTGGCGCTGTATTTTCTGGCATGGTGGCCTGCAAACAGTAACATGGGAGGGGAATGCTATTGGCAGAAGGAGAACGGAAAGGATAAAGTGCTTTGGAAGGGTTGTTTTATTAGCACCGTAACAATCTTTTATTAATTTTCCAAAACTCCATGATAAGATGTTTAACTATCCTTATATAGAGCCTTACACCTAACCTGCTTAGAAACAGAAAGACAAATCAAATAAAACCTACATAGAAACAGAAAGACAATTTAAAATTACTTGAGGAGAGGAGTAATTATGAAATAGGAACATAAACATATATTGCCTAATTGGGGGTTTTCTTCTACTGCTTGTTCTTTTTTGCGGACCCCATCTGAACTCTGCCTTTTTTTGCACCAGTTGCGTGTGAATGCATCATCCCGTGCTTGTTTTCCCCCCATATGAAATGCGGATAGTCTCTTTTGGAAGTCAGCAATCTGCTGTGAGAAATTTCAAGAATCTCTAGTTGCATATCCTCTTCTTGTATCCTGAGGTCTCCTATTAAGTGTGCTTTATTCATTTAGTTTATTTTTACTATTGTCAGAACTGTGTAATTTTTGTTCTCTTGGGTGCATGTTTCGTTGCATTACAATTTCCAATCACTGGCATTTCCCTTGGTACTTTGTCGACTTCTTGCTTTTAGTGAAAAAGAAAGATTGATGTGGGCAGAAAGATTGCCCCAGCTCATCAAGAACTAGCCTCTGCTCTCCTCCCGCATTTAAGAGTTCACAAAAGTACTCCCCCCAGCGCTTAGCCACCTTGGCAGTCTCAACTAACACTCTACCATCGCTGCCCTTCACGCAACGCACGTGGTCCAGATCTTGGGCCTTCCTCTCACGCACTTTAGCAAGCCGGAACAGTGTATTAACACCGCCTTTCTCCTCAATATCCTTGTAGAGGCGTTCAAAAGCGGCATTCTTTGCCCTTGTAACCTCTAACTTAGCTTCTTTACGTACCTTCTTGTACTCCACTCGTAACGCCGCTCTTTCTTCCTCAACATTGCAGCCCATGTACCTCAAATATGCCACCTTCTTAGCTTCCACCTTACTCTGGACTGAATCGCTCCACCACCAATCACCCTGCCGCCTACTCCCTGAGCCAGAGCTCACACCAAGCACTTCCCTGGCAGCTTCCCTGATGCAGTTAGCAGTCTGCGTCCACATATCAGCAGCCTCTCCGGCCGATTCCCACGCCCCTTTCTCCTGCACTCGCCTGATCAACTCAGAGATATTCTCCCCACTTAGTCTCCTCCACCGGATGTGTGCGTTGCCACTCGAAACTCTCCTATGTTTCACCCACCTGATCCTGACATCCATCACCAGAAGCTTGTGTAGGGTGGTGATGTTTTCACTC
>OOIL02005600.1:992551-1090741 GCA_900332095.2 Cuscuta campestris
AGCTTGGTCAGGTCGACGGCGAAGGGCTGGGGGGGTCGGCGGCGACCACCGAGGGGGTTGGCGATCGGATCTGGGGGTGTTAGGTCTGGATAAGGGGTGGGGGTGGGTGTGTACTTACCTGTGTTCCTAGCCGTCGTCCGCCGCCGTCCGACGACCGTCTAAACCGCCGGCAGGGAGGACGGAAGCAGAGGGTCGACGCGCCGGCGACTACTCCGAGGAAGAGCCGTTACCAGTTACAACGGGAGAGAAAAGTCAGAGCAGAGGAGAGAGAAAGTCCAGCAGAGTATATAACGTACCCAACATTTGCTTGTTAATCTCAAAAAAAAATTGTTCCTCGAACCAAAAGAAATGAAACTTGGCTGATTCTTCTCATTACAACGAGTGCCGTTCCCTGCTCAAAATATACTCTACAGCCTCTTCCACAGTGTCTACAACCTGTGTTCATGGAATGGAAGAAAGGTATATCACACATTAGGACTGTTCTCTAAAAACAAGATTCATGCCCATCTTTCATCCCTTGTTTGGTTAAAAAAATGTTGCGTTTGGCTCACTAGATTAATTCCACAAATGGAATGGTCCATATCTCCACTATCCTCCGAGCTCTTCATCCAACCCCTCCAACCAAACATGGTCTTAGTAAATAAACACCATGGCTTTTATAAAATAAACATTGTTTGGTCGAGGAGGGATAAAATAAAAAATGAGATTTTAAAGTAAAATAAATTATTGTTGAGCCAAATGAGAATCCCTCTCCCCCCACCTCCAACCAAACACACCTTAAAGAGGGATAAGATGAAGAGCACATACACATGGGTAATTTGCAGGATATATCTACTCGTATATTAATGCAAAGTGTGAATGTGTAATAATGCCAAGGAAAACAAAAATTAACTCACATGATCTGCTGGAAAATCAGTGTCATTGGCATGTCCCTTGAAAACTCCTGTCCTTGTCAAAATTGAGAACCAAGGATTTCCCGCCTGAAAAAAGTGTGAGATTAACACAGAAAAATGGATGGTATTAGTTCATGAGTGAGGAGCCTTATGGGTATGTTTGAATCCTAAAGAAAGTTATTCGAAAAAATAAAAGGAAAATGAAAACTGATTAATACTGAGTAAATTTTCAAAATGGACCCTATACGTTGGTGTCAAAACTCAAGGAACAAACCTGCCGAGCTCCTTTGATATCTACAGATGGGTTATCACCAACCATGTACAAGGTTTTGAAGGGATGCATTTCGCCGCTTGTTTCCTGATGATGTGGTGACTTAAGTTGCATCAATGTTGCTTCAGCGTGTTTAAACACAGAGGAGTTTGGTTTCCCATATGATGTATATTCCAGAGGCTTTGGGTGAATGCTGTGGAAGAGAAAAAAAAACATAGAAAAGATATGAGATCATGTATGAATTATGAAATTTTCCTTGGGGAAAATTTTGCCAAAGCCACAGGCAGGGAAAAGAAAGCAGATTTTGCCCAAACTAGAATTAAGCTACTCCCTAACATTTGGTGGACCGTTACCTATTAAATACAGATTCTAGTGCGACTCGGAAGGCACCCATTCCAAGACGTTCAGAGGGAAATAAAGCCTGGCATCAAAGCACTCAATATAAGAGCTCAGTTGACTCATAATACTCGTAATTTACATGCCTACCCAAAAACACATGTAGGAATGAACAGATTATATAATTTGCATTAACATATATTCATAATAAGAAACCTGATAAGCAAGGTCATCACTAGCAAAAAAGATAGGCGGTTGGTGTGCAATCTCTCTTCCCGGTTGGCCTCCGGTCCTTAAAATATCACAAAGAACCTGGAATTGACACATAATTCCAGCAAAGACTGTAAATAAATGAATGCAAGCAGATGTTTCAAAAAATTAAATGAATGCAAGCAAAAAGTGTGAATCACAGTAGATGGGGGGAATGAAGAGAAATATTGCTCTGCTGATAATAAGTAAAGTATTTGCCTTATGATGTGAATTTCCCTACAAGATAAAATATTTAACAAAGCTGATAGTAATAGTCCATCTTTTTCAGAAGATTTGAGAAGAAACAGTAAGAATGGCTTTTGGTGACCACAGCCTTTGATGTGAATTTCCCCAGAAGAGAATATTATTCAAAGCTCATTGTAAAAGTTCTCCCTTTTTCAGAATTATTAAAGAAAAAAATTGTACTCCGTATGAATGCTCATTGCTAACTGGTGTCTAAACTATTGATAATTTGAGCATTTAGCTTGTGTTGTGGATTTCCTCAGAAGAGAAAATATTTAGCAAAGCTGATAGTAAATGTCCCCTTTTTCACAAGAACTGTTTAGGAATAAAGAACTCTAAGAATGTCTTTTGTTGATTGGTACCAAAGTTTTCAAAGCAAAAGAGTGGGAGAGGAATATATCATTTATGAAGTTCTACACATCAAGAGAAAACTATAAAAATATACCTGAATATCCCGGCTCCAATCAATTGAATCGCTAACAACGAAGACAGCCTGGACCCTCTCTGAACATGGATCATGTCTCGAAGTGACTTTATCATGGGACTGTTTGTCTGCCCACTTCTTGTATTGTGCCAATGGGTCAATATTCTCAAAAAGTGATGCATATTCATCAATTGAGAGGACATTTCTAAAGTTAAGCACGTGAGTCAAGTTAACCGGTGGCAAAGCATAGAACAGAAGAAAGCTAAACTTGTCAATTGACAAACAGAGAGGATGAAAACTGAAAGTCTTACTTGAATCCATAATCAGACATTACTTCAGCAGGTTCACCTTTTCCAACAGCAACAATGAATTCATTCTCAAATCTGCAATATAAATACCAAAGATGATGAAATCTACCAAACGAAATATTGTTTTTCAATAAGGTGAATTTGATGTATCATTATCGAAGTTCGTTAGTTTTCCTTTTCGCTTTTCCCCTCTACCACTCCCCTCAATGCACACAATTTTTAACTTCAACTTCTTATTGCATGCCCATTAATGTCTTCGTGAATATTGTATTGGTTTACTATACCTCATATTAGCTAGGAAGTTCACACAATTTAGTGATATATAATAAGCTGGTTGTCATCATTGATGGGTTGTAGATGAAACAAGAAGTTAACAAGAAGTACTGCATACCTTTTCACCAATTGTTTGAAAGGAGTATGGCCCTGTATAACCTGCACCGCATTGAAGTTGAGAATAACAAAAAGCACAAAGACACTTGAGAATTGAATACCCGACGACGGTATTTCCCTAAAAGAAGAAATTGCAAGAGTAAGAGAAATTGACCAAGTACAACACAAAATTGCGATTGCAACTTGCAAGGTACCCAAACAACCACACCTGTGAGGCTAGGACATTGTTCCCCAACAATCTGGTCAGCTCCTTTGCTCTATTAAGTTCAGGAACACCACCTCCTATTGAATAATAAAGATGACAAATAAGGTCTTTGCATAAACTACAAAGTATAAAGCAATAACTGCAACTCTCTATGGATATGGGAAATACATGTATCCAGTTACTAGATGAAAGATTAAAAAATCACTAATGCACTCCATCATTATGCAGGATTTTATAACCTTCTACTCGAAATTATTGATTTGAGAAAGCAAGTAGTTGTAGTATAAGATATAAAAGTGGATAACACGGTGCGAGAAGGGTTTTGGTTTAATAATGATTGAAACCACAACAAACCAAGTATAATCTCAACTCTGTTGGGTCTAGAGGGTCAAGATGTATGCAACCTTACCGTTGTAAAAAACAAAGAGGTTTTCGCTGGACCCATGATGCATTGTTACATTTAGTCATTTACCACCAAATACTTTATAAAAATTAAGCAGCAAGGGAAGTTTAATGTACCGTTTAGTTTTAGTCCATTGTTTACCCCTAGCTAAATCATGGTCAAAATGACTTTTTAGTTCCATTGTCTAGTAGTGATGATACACACACACACACACACACACATAGAGAGAGAGAGACATCCACCAGCGAAGGAAAATACAACGGACATGGGAGAAGAAAAAGGAAAACTTTAAATGCTATAAAAAATTAGGACTATTTCTATACACTAAATTTGCAATGGGTAGAGTAAAGAATACCAAAGCTGTAACAAGTGTAGCCAAATCTGAGCAAGGAAATTATTGTACAAGTCTATAGCCTACAAATACAGGAAGCAACAGTTCCAAAAAAAATAACACAAGCCATGGAGCTTAATTTTTGCATGAAAAGAAACCATCAAAGGCTAATTTTTTGTTTTTATGGAGATTTTGTCTAAAACTAAGCTACATGTTAAGAGGAAAAAAATGCAGAATTTCTTTATATAAAAAGAAAACCGTCAAAGACCAAAGATGCAGTGTATGCTACTGCATAAAATAATTGAGCATTGCTGCATAGTTAGCAGAAATACATAAACAAATTGACTTGAAGATAACTCACCATTGGTCAGGAAAACATACGGAACTTTCATAGCACCTGCACATGTCAAGGCATCATATTTTTTAGCGGCTTTATATAGACATCATAAATACCATGAAAAAAAGAACACTCACAAATTATGACATAATCATACCATCAAGAAATTGGCATATTTTCAAATAAAGCGATGAGCGTGTTGGATTGGATTGCACTACACGGGTCAAATTTTATACTAACAATTAAATTAGTGCTAAATTGCTAATGCCAAGAATCTGTAATAGCATGGTATAGTTGTTTTCTTTCTGAGCTGATGTTTTTTTGTATGTTCTGTTTGGATGGAGTGTAATAAAATTGTGCTTTGTTCAAAGAAAAAAAAGAAATTGGCATATTTTCCCGAAAATTCCAATTTAGACAAGGGAGAGGAACTAAATGCACAAAAATTGAGCAATTCTGTGACTTATGAGTTAATTTTGATCCAGATTTGGAAAGGAAAACTGAAAGACCTTTCTAGCAGAAGACTAAGAAGAAGATAAAGAATTTGTGTTGGTCGAGCTAAAACCTAAAATGAAATAAGATAATCTAAAGTAGTCTAATTTCTTTGTAGGAGACAAATTATGAGTATGATTTTTATTTAAGAAAAAAAAAACTGATTTCCTTTGAATGTCTTCATCTAATGTGATCAGAGAACAGGGACCGGAATGTGCAGGATTCAGAAAACAAACAGCAAACAGAAATAAAATATGAGTAAGAATGTTAAACCACCAGAATCGTCGTAGAGGCGTCTGAGAGCATGACGGGAACCGCCGATTGGAACCCCGCCTCTGAGGAGGACGCCGTCGATGTCAAATGCGATGCCAAACGATGACGATGCGCTGCTAAAACACAACAATTCAACACAGGTTCGTGATCCAAGGAAAAAAAATCATATCGAATTCATCAACAGAGGGGATGAAGAACAAGAGCGGGGCGAGAGAAGAGAGATTGAAGTACTGAGAGTGGAGCTGATCCGATGCGAGACGCGAGTAGCACTGTGAAGAGGAAGAAGAAGAAGAAGGATGAACTTTGCTTCGAGGGAATTGAGAAGAAGAGAGAGCTTTTCGAGCTACTGTTCGGAGAAGATGCCGCATCTTGACCCTCTTCCGGTCGTTTTGCTGAGGGAAAATTGGCCGGCGGGGAAATGCTTGTACCGGAGTAATAAATAAACTTGCACGTAGGCTCGTCAAAACCTAGTTGGCTAGTTGCTTGTATTTGATACAAAATTATTTATGGTATGAATTTTATTTTAAGAATGAATACTAAATTATTTGAGAATAAGTATTTTTTTGTTTCAGAATGAACACTACATTATTTATAAATGAATATTTATAATTATATTGAACTAATGTCTGAAAATAAGTACTACATTATTTTAGAATGAGTATCACACTAATTATATTTCTACGAGAATGAGCACTACTCTACTTTAGAATGAGTACTACCCGGATGTACGATACATCTCATTGTACCATATACCTTCTCACCTTTTCAAGACTAAATTTATACACTAAATATTTAAACTTTGTTAGGTTAGCATTTTAGTATTTTTCACTCTCCACCACCTACTTATCATATCATACATTTTAAACTATACATCGCATTTTATTTTTACTCGTCATGCCAAGGATATTTTTGGAAAATCAACACAAAAATATTCCTTAAATTACTTGAAAATCAAAACACAAATATCTTTTTGGAACGGAAGGTGTATCTATTTAAATAGTTATCTAATATATAATTGTATTATACACTATCTTTTCTATTAAGTTTATTTATAAATATAATTAAACATTAAGAAAGTCAACAACATATAGTCATAGAGAAAAAAATTAAGACACATAAAATAAATAAGTGTATTTTATTAAAATCATTTAAGTAAACGCACATTAAAATCTAAATTGCATAAAATAAAATTTAAAATAAAATAAATTAAATTTAAGGATTACAGAAGTATACATAATTGAAATGTAAAATGACATAACATTTACTCCTTGTGTTTCAGTGTTTTGCTCCAAAAAAAAAATTAAAAAACTCCGTCTAAAATTGCATAAAAATGTGTGTTTTGTTCCTAGAAAAATAAAATATAAAATTGCATAAAATAAAAATTACAAGAAAAAGCACAACAATATTAAATCATATAAGTATACATAATTAGCGATTGAGTTTTTTTTTTTTTTTTTTGCAATTGGGGAGCATTGATTTTTTTTATTACAAAATAATTGTAACTACTTTTTCAAAAAATGATTATTATTGATTACACATGTTTCATTTTGTATTGGATGAATGGAGTTAAAACTCTCGAGTGAAACCGGGAATTCAAAGACTCAATTTCAAACTTTTCCTATTTTCTATCCACCCCTATAGCTCGATCAGTTTTCATCTTGATTGCTTTACTGGCGGTGGTAGACAGAAACAATGCACTGGTTGTACTGGTTGGCCAGAGAAACTGGACCGCTAAAGCGATGAGGATCACGGTCCCAGTAGCCGCCAGAGCGGTTGAGACGTCGCTGCTGAATATCGACCCTGTGGGGCGCACCGCGGCGAATCCCAGCCCAGTCGATGTTAGTGTGTGAGACAATAGCATAGGTTTCGGCCCGTTCGTCGATCCCATGGTGGGAGTGTTGGAAGCACATCACAAGTTCATCGGGCATGGCGCGAAGTGGAGTTGTCCTTGTGGAAGGGAAACCAATGAGATGATCGTCGTTTGGGTGAAGCCATCCGGATACAGCATTGTCTGCGATGGGTTTGCCAAAGACAGCGCTGGCGCCGGTTCCTGTGGTTGAGATGGAGGCAAGTGCAGTAGACTCAGAGAAGTACTGGCAGTAGACTTGCATGGCTTGCGATACCTGCGAAAACCAAGAAGTTTGAGGGGCACCGCGCTGTGTCTTTAAGCCAAGGAATTTGTGATAGCTATCCAAAGGGAGGCTGCCTCGACTCAGATCAGTGCGGGCATATGTGCGGATGTGTTGAGACCAGAAGCGTCGAGCAGCGTCGAACTTTCTCTGGCTGACATAAGGTGAACAGCACATCTGTGGACCAAGGTAGTACGAACGCGGGCTCTTACCAAAATCAAGAGCGAATGTGTTGTTGTACCACTTGAAGGTCTGGTAGAGAGATTCTTCTGGATCATCAGCCTGAGCGGTCGCGAACAAGAAGAGCTGGTCAAGCATGAGAGCCGGGAAGGGCACTTGGTGAGAAAAGTTCTCGCCGATGCTCTGTTGGTTAGGTTCCCAGAGGTGGACATAGGGCGGGAGAATTGGTGTAATGTCTCCAATCCATGGGTGGGGACCGTGGACCGCGGTCACGGACTGAAAGAATGGGACCAAGGGTCCGGGGATCATGCATTGATCCAGCTGAAGGGCGAAGAGATCGTCCAACAGGGCGCGGAAGTGAAATCCGTAACCTGCATTCACTTGAACCTTGAGGATGTGGGTGATCCAGAGGATTGAGGTGTAAAGCTGTGAAACTACAGGGAGCCATGGAGGACAGCCCTGCGTGAAGCGAGCGGTAGAGACCATCAATTGATCGCAGAGGCCAAGCACGTGGAACATCATTTGGCTGTCAGGGACATAGGTGTTTACGTCACGACTGGGGACAGTGTGTAACGGATAAGCATAAGCAATCTCCAGTAAAGGAGGAACATGATCAGCATCAATGAGCCCAGTGGCAGCAAAGCGGCTGCGTTGATTAGGTCGAGTGACATTAGCACCAGCTTGGGGTCGGTGTGTGGGTTGAGGAACCATGGTGGGACCCGGTTGTCTTCATTTGCGTTGGGTGCCATTCGAAGCAGGTAGGGTTGGTAGCAGCAGAGTAGGTATTAGATGCCAATAGAGCAGACGAGTCTTTTTATCGTATTGCGATTACAAGAAACGTAGGGGGAAGCTGTTACCGTTTTGATCTCCGGTTGCATTTCTTTCTTGTATTCCTGCATCAAATCAAATTCAACACATTCAATACTCAACAAGATTTTTCCCAAGCAAACAACAAACACCATATTGCATGTAATAAGGTGTCCCTTTGAACTTTTTCCTTAATGTCATAGCATACAACAAACACCATAAAATCAAAATCACACCTTCAATACTCAACGAGAATTTTTCCCAAGCAAACAAAAAACACCATATTGCATAGAGTAAAGTGTCCCCTTGAACTTTTTCTTAATGTCAAAGCAACGCTGTTTTGCCAATTAGATTCCTTCAACTTTGGGTATGAATTTAGGGTTTTTTTTTACTAGAACAAATCGAGTAGTTGTTCGAGTAGTTGTTGGCTACTTCTCAGGTAGCAACAAATTGAGTAGTTGCTCAATCCCTATTCTCAAATAAGCAGTCTATCAGGCCCAACACCCTTAGACTCTATTTTCAAAGTAGAATCCCTAGGCAGAGCCTAACACTATGTTTAGTTCAAGGAATTTGAGAAGGAAAGGAAAAGAAAATGAGAAGGAAAACATTTTTCTTGTTTAGTTAGAGAGGAAAAGAAAATAAGAAAACGTACAAAGAGGAGAGAAACCCAAATTCCTTCCATTTTAGTGAGGAAAATCAGGGAAAACCATTTTCTTTTCTTTTCCTTCCAAATTCCTCGAACCATCATAGTGTAAAGAATCTAACTAAAAAAATGCATTAAGCACACACTCCGTACCACACCGTTTCCACTAAGATTAACAACCAACCAGCTAGTCGTTACTCTTAGTATGTTAAGAGATAAAAGGTTGCCAAAAAATCATGTACATTGGCCGTAGTCCATTGTGACGAGTTTGACATTGAGGATAGTATCTAAATCATTGAAAAATCAAGCAAGCCATAGAACCATCTAACACTCAAAAACATGCATCGGCTAAGGACTAAACCCTAGTTGAATCAAACACGAGCAAACTACTCACACATTATCATCTGGAAATCATAATTAACAATGACAATATGAGCAATGGACATTTTAAGCATGCAATTTTCAATATAGACTCAGATTCTAATAGAAAGTATGATTTCAGCGCATTAACGGTAATTCGAGCCACAAATTCAACGATTCAACTCAATCGAATTCAGAAATCAGCAACTAACAATCTCTAAATTTCAAATTCAGAGAAGAAATCTCGAAATCCAAGGTTCGAGAATTGTTACGGTTGATTACTGTTCGGAAACAAACTCAGATTGGGCCCAGCCTGAAGTGCGACTCGCGCCTGTGAAGCTAGCGCCCTGGACGCCGGCCGCTCCTCTCTGAACTCGTTCCTCTTCTCTCTGCGTGCGCGGCGTGAAAAACCGTTAGAGGAGGCGTCAAACGGGGCAATGGTAAGTGTTCCCAAAAAAAACCTATATATTGAAGATTGAACTGAAAAATACCGAATCGAAAAAGTGCCCTACAATCAAATAAAACATTAGTAAAATTAGATTAGACTAAAATATGTTTTTTGGTTTTTTTTTCCTTTAAATGTTTGTTTATTGGTTTTTTGTTATTTTATATTAACCTTATTATAAAAATATATTAATCGAGAGGTAATGTCCCCGGACCTTCGTAGTGTATTTTGTGCCTTTACTTTCTCGCTACTCTTCATTTATGGAAGGTTGCGGTAAAAATGGGGGAATTTACATAAATAGCACTAAAACATATGATTTTCCTTAAATAACACTACATGTGATTTTCTTCCCAATGTAACACTTTTAGTCATTATGCATTAGTCATTATTCAAGTAAATATTCATCATCACTGGATATTATGGACATTATTAAGTGCTATTTAGGGAATAAAACAATTTTAATGCTATTTAGGGAAATAACTTAAGTTTTAGTGCTATTTAGTGCAAATATTTCAAGATGATGTTGATTTTAGTATTTTCATCTTTTGATATTTTAATTGAGAAAAATTTTTATGAACCTGAGTGCATTTATAACATAAAAAGAGCGAGCATTTAGCAAAGAAGAAAATGTCCATATGTAAGCTCATGAAAAATGTGAGAAAGTTCACATTTTAATTTTGGATTTTAAGATCATGTAAGCATCACCCCTTAATTGACTCTCGGATTTCAATCAACAAATGGGATTTGAAAGCTAAATATGATATTCTCTCCGTCATAAAATGATCTTCACGTTTCTGTTTACGAGGTTTGACTGACTTTATTTTTAATTTAATTTATTTGATTAATAAATAAAATTTATATATTTAAAAACAATATTAAGCGTCCTAAAATTTATATTTTCCATTAATTTACCATACTCCCAAGTCCCAAACACTTTCTAACAACATATCCAAATTTTATCTCACTCATTTTGTTGGCCCTTTATTATTCAACCCTTGGCCTACTTTCCTTTTGTTTGGAGTTGGCCAAATTCCCAAACTTTTGAGTGCCTACCAAAGAAGATAGTGTTCCTAAATATTTATATACTCTTAGACTAAGGAGTTGCAATGGTATTAACACCCTGCGGCGTCATTCCTCTTTTAACGTTCCAGGGGCATGAAACACCACTCCCATGGGGCTTCATTCAGGCGTTATTAACATTGCGTCAAACGTATAACGGGCGTTTTGCCCTGAATTTCCTCCTTCAAACCGCTACAAACTTTTAAAAAAATATTCTATAAATTAACTTATTTTTAAAAATAAAACTCAAAAACAAAATCTTTCTTCTTCAATTAAAAAAAACTAAACACCCACAAAATTTTTTCCTCTATCTTCTTCAAATTTAAAAAAAAAAAATTCAATTTCTTTCATCTTTTTTAGCATGAATCTCTTCATCACTTTTAATTTTCCTTTATCCAGTCTCGAGTCAAACAACCAAGTGAATATAATTTGCTTTCGAGAGAAGACATAACGAGATCAAGGCTAAATATAATTTGTTTTAAGTTTTTAAATAATGTAATTTTTTTAATTAAATGTTCTTTTTTATTGAAGGTAATTGTTTTCATTTAATGAATTATTGCCTTTTAAATTTAATTAATTAATAATTTTTATTAATTTAATTTCATAAAATATGTAATGAAAAAATAAGAAAATCAAGGTTTGAAACCCCAGTGTGAAGCCCCGGGGCTACATACCCATTCCCAGTGAAATTGTGAGGTAAGTTAAAACTGATGTAGCATAGAGAGAAATTTTGAAACCCCGGGACTTCAAAGGTATTTCCGGTGCTCTTAGTGTGAAAAGTTATAAATTTTGACTATAAATTAAATAAAATTGATATTAAGTATTGATACAAAAATTATTTTATATGATATACGAAGTATATTATAAAATATTTTTAAATGATTATTTTGTTAAAAAATATACTCCGTATTATATATTACCTCCGTCCCAGAGTATTTGTCTACTTACATTTTTACACACTATCCAATACACTTTTTTAATCCATTTTATCTTGTAATTTGTATATTAAAAAATTATAGAAATTATATATTAATAATCTATATGTTAAGACAAATCAAATAAGATCACACATGACTATATTTAAGCTTACACAATGAGAGGATTTGATGAATCAAAGTGCTTAGATGAACAATTTCAAAAGTCAAAACTGAAAGAATATTCCAGGACGGAGGGAGTATTTTTTATTTGATTATAGGCCAAAGTTAAAAAAAGTTGCTTGCAAAAATAAAAACTAGACAAATGTTCTGTCGTGGTGTGAAGAAAGATAAGAAAGAATAGAATTAAGCTATTTGTATCGTAAAAATTATATCTCATTTTGTACCCTAAAAACATGCATCAACATTTCGTACTAACCTAATACTAGTATAATAGACTAATAGTTTACAATAATACAAAATATCATTACAATTTTTTTTATTACATCAAAATTTTGTGTGAATGTAAACTTTTTCGCTCCCCCAGGTCTTCCGCCGGATCTAAGCCAGCCCAAACGGAGCCGGTCGTCCTCACATTTGTTCTTCATACAAGTTCTCCTCCACAACGGCGTTTTTGTTTTTAGTCCCAAGCTGGGCTGAGTTCTATTAGGACGAGTTTTCAAGGGTAAGAATTCTAACACTTTAAATCTAGGGTTTCTCTTTTGTTTTTAGTTCGAAATCTGAGAATGCTTATTGAAATTCTGCTGGTTTGTGCACGGTTGTGCCAAGTTTTTCGTTTGAATTTCCAATATATTCGTCTTCGGAGTTCAGATTTGTTGAACTCTGTTTGAAAACATGGGTTTTGAACTTTAAATTGTCGAATTAGAGAACTAGGGTTAGAAAAAGAGCATTTTTTTCAGTGACTTTATCAAGTAATTACTCCGTATTGTTTTCTTGTTCCTCGCAGCATTTGGGCACCACATCGATTCAACGTGATGAAGACAATATCAGGGAGAGTGGTTTCAACGGCGCCGGTTTCACTCGCCGATGCCGCCGCAATCATGGCGGACTTTGCCGCCTCGGACACGGGAGCTTCCGATGCAATCTCAGTGTACATCTCACGCGCCGCCGATGCGTTCAATCACCTGGTTCAGTTTCACATCCGCCTGAAAAGCCCAATAAATCCGAAGACTGTTAAGAAGGAAGAAGAAGAGCCAGTGCATGTCCAGAATATTCCACAAGGGAATCACAAGAGTAAGAAACACAAGAAGAAGCGAGATTCAGATTCCAGAAACGGAAATTTGGTTAAAACTGAAATAAACCCTGTTAAGATTGAGGAGAAGAGGAATCACAGTGCAGAGAAGGTTAAAATCAAAGAGAAGGTGAAGAATGAGGAGCGTGTGGATGGTGGAGATTCAGGTAAATACCAGGAAAAGATCACTGAGAAGAAGGTGAAGGCTGAAAGGTCCCCAGCCAATAGTGTGAAGAAGGAAAAGAAACAGAAGAGTTCTTCTGAAGCCAATGGAGGAACTCGAAGGGAGGCTCTGGCGGCTGAGACGAAGAAGAAGCATAAGAATTCAGGTAAAGGCGATCGAGGCTCAGAAGGGGACACTTTTGCTGTCGAGGCGAAGAAGAGGAAAGGTGAAGAAATTGAAGAGGATTTGCATAGCAGTAAGAGGAGGAAAAGTAAAAATGCATAGAGTGGAATGAGAATAGTTTGGAATGGTCTTTTTCCTTGTTGGTGCATTTGCTGTAGTGTTGAATGTTGCACGGATTGATTTAGAAAAAATGGGTGTTTCTCGTTCCCAACCCTGTCCCCGTTTGAGCACGCTTCCGCCTCCGTCCAACATAGGTTTCGTGAAGATTTTGGTAATCTATCAACAAAAAAGGTTAGACTTTTAGAATTTGCAAATTTCGTTTGAAAATTTCGTTTCTTGTAAGTTTCTGAGCGAATGGTTATTATTATATTGCTCACATTATTCTCATAGTGATCTGATTGAATTTCTTTCACTTCTTGAGTGTTGGAATTTGAGTGGTTTCTTTTGAATGATTGTTGCCCCATCTTAAGAACAATTTGCGGAAAACATCGAAAATGTTCTAGCTAGTGCCTCTCACTTCTCAAGTAGATGATGATATCTAACATGGCAAAGTTGAAAGCCTTACTAAGATGGAGCATATTTGAAGTTGCAATGAACCATCATTCTGCCCTCTTATTTATGGATAGAACATGTGTCCATTATCCCTTCCCAAAAGCTATTATTTCCAAACTCCTAGAATTCTAAAGGCTTGTTTGGAGTGTCATCTGTTGCATCTTGGTACTTTGGTCTCTAAGGCTTTGTTTGGATGGAGGCTGGCAACCAATTGGTGAACTTCTAGGATTCTAAAGGACTATTTGATGAATACTTCATGTCTTCTTTGTGCAATTGTGATTGTGGTTTTCACTCAATACCTGCTAAAAGAGCAACGATTGTTCTACTTTTGTGTTGAATGTTTTGGATTCCCACATTGTACGGTTGTCATTTGTGCTTTGCTTTAAATAAAAGAACTATTGAATGTGTGTTTATTAATTATGTGGCAATAAAGAGAGGGGGGTATTGTTTAAATTTTTTTTGGATGCAGATGTGGAATGTCACATTTGGTTGCTTTTCTTTTTTTCCCTGCTCCTGGTTCATTGCCTATGTTTTTTTCCCAAATGTTTTCTAAAATTTGTTTTGCTTTGTTTATAGAATACTAGCTAGCTTCCATTGACACTCATTTTGAGTGTTAATGGATGACACCGGCTTCAATTGAAGCAACTATGTTGTTCCGTTTGTAAAATTGATGACTCATATTCACCAAAGTCAACAAAGTTTTTGGGATGAAATTGAAGAGCTTGAGAGGTGGATTCGGACCGGGTTGGGGTAAGGTTTATCGCGGGGGGGGGGGGGGNAAATGGTAGTGGCATTGCAAGGTCAACGGTACGTAGTGTCACAAAAAAGTGCCAATCAAATACTCCCTCCGTCCCATAAAGTGTTACCCATTTTGACTAAAGTTGAAATTAAGGGAGTGATAATTTTGTGTTGACTTTCCAAAAATATCCTTGATGTGATGGGTAAAAGTAGGATGTGATGTGTAGATTATTAAGAAAAAGGTATGATGTGATAGATAGGGTTTGAAAAAGTAAGGGGTAAAAGTGGTTTTTTAATAGAAATGGGTAAGAGATTGTGGGACGCAATTTTTTTGAAACGTGTAAATCTTTTTGGGACGGAGGGAGTATTACTTTAATTGTTTTTTTTTTTTTGAATTTAAAACTTTGGCTCTCTATTTTATTAGATCTATTTGGAATTCTTTCAATCTATTGCAAATATCCAAGCTTTGTTTCAAGCTCAACCAAACGGCCAATATCAATTTGAAAATAAAATTACTTTAAAATGATGATATTTTACACATTATTTGAAGTAGGAAATTCAACTCCGGATAGAGGAAGTATACTGTATACCGTTTCTATACCTACTAAAAAAAATAAAAAATAGTGGATTGTTATTATCAATAGTGGAAATAATAAATCCAATGTGTGATCTTTGGGTGACATTCTCAAGGTCAAACTACTCTCCAGTATTCTTAGACTCTATTTTTTCGATTCAAAAAATTAATTTCTAAATATTTTCAACTCCTCATAGTTTCTCTAATTCTTTTCAGTTTTTTCTAATTTCTTCAGTTGAGTTTTGCATTAGTGAAGGGAAATTCTTCACCCCCTTTCCATGTCCAAACTTCTAGAATTCTAAAGCCTTATTTGGAGTATTTATTGCATCTTGGTACTTTTAGAATTGCAAATTTCATTTCTTTTAAACTAATGAGTGATTTGTTATTATTATTGAATTGTTCATATTATTCTTATAGTGATCTAATTGAAATTCTTTAATGTTTGAAATTGAGTGGTTTTCTTTGAATGATTGTTGCCCCATTTTAGGAATAATTTTCAAAATACATTGAATTATTCTAGCTAGTGGCTCTCACTTCCCAAGTAGATTATGATACTTAACATGGAAAAGTTGAAAGCCTTGTTAAGATAGGGCATATTGGAAATTGCAATGAACCATCCTAATTTGTTTAAGGCTATGTGTTATGGCGGGTTTGACGGGGCGTTTGATGGGACTTGATAGGGTGTAAAGATATATGATGTCGAGTGATGAAAAAATGTGTGTTATGGTGAGTGTGATGAAAAGTGGTAAGATATGAATATGTGTTAAATTTTGATTAATTAAAAAAATAAAGAGAAAGGGGAAGGGCAGCGCCCGTGGGCAAGGTGACGGGAAGAGGGGCAATGCCCCCCTTCATTTGAAGTCGGCGCCGTTGACAGGGCATAAGGGGCGTGAGGAAGGTAGTGACGCCCTCCCTAAGTACTCCGTATATGATTAAAATTTGTATAGAAGAATAAAAAATGATATGAGCCCACATTCCTAAAAAGTAAATAAAGCAATGTGCATTTTTTTGTGACAAAAAAAGGTGCGACTTTATTTTGGGATGGTACATAGGAATTATTAAGACAATGGATTCGTCATTACAGGTTAATGCCTGCGCTGTTTATATTATATTGGATTGACAAAATATTTTGCAGTGTTTCTCTGTGTTTATAAGTCGATCAAAATTGCTTATGAGCAGTTTTAGCTTATAAGTCAGTCGATGATATGTTTGCGCACTAGGATATGGTCTAGCTAAGTGTTGTGCTTGGGTCACCGTGATTTACCTCCTCTCACAATCCCGTCGGGTCGGGGGTAAGGGGCGCCCGGGGTGAGCGATTTCACCTTTTTGGAGAATGTTTTTGTGTGTTTATAAGGTGAGTTATAAGCTGCTTATAAACCAGAAAAAATAAGTAGGTCTTAGCTATTTATTTTTAAGTCAGTTTTTTCGTTTTTTGGTTTTGATCAGATTATTTACATAATTGTTCCTCACCATGAATATTTCAAGTGACTTATCTATCATTTAAGCCAATTTACTTACATTAAAAATATTTGACTTATAAGCTGCTTATAAGTTAAAAACTCATTATCAACAATACACCAATAAGTACCAACACAGAGAAACACCCACTTAATAAATTTAAACGTGTGTGGCAGCAATTTGTGTTCACAAAAGAAAAATTAATATAGAGCACATAATCTTTTCCTTTAAACAAAAGTAGAATAAAATGTGAGGACACCCAATTAGGAAAGTAGAAAGGTGGGAAGATAATTACTCCATCCGTCGTTTCGAAATACTTTCTCATTTGACTTTTCACGGTTCCCAAAATTATATTTTAACTATTAATATCTTTATTTATACATAGATATATTTTATAGAAATTTAATATTTGAAAACTATATTTCAGTAGGAATGTATTGATATTAAAGTTATATCATAATGCAATGTATATTTTTTCCTATATTGGAGTCAAAATTTATAAATTTTGACCGAGAAAAGTTAAATATGAATAACATTTTCGGACGAAGAGAGTAGTAATTACTAGTACCATAATCTTTTTTTAGGAATTCTTGGATACAGTTCAATACCAGTTTAATCATTTACTGCGGTTGCATTATCATATTTACTAAAAATGTTAAACTTTCATACCTATAATTCTTTGTGTTTTATAAAGGATGTTGGGTGATGCCTATTCCTCCTCATGTAATTAGTTTATCTTAAGGACTAGTTTGGACTCGTTATCAATAATTTTGAATAATTTAACTATATTACATTTTTTTAATTTATTTATATTCAATCAATATTTTTTCTCAATTGAACTACTAAGGATAATCTAGTAGTCAAGGCTTCTTTATGAGCGTCTAAAGAGTATTACTTTAAAAACATAAAGCTACTCTTTTCAAACGATCACCATTACTTTAAAAATTATTTTTTTCACAAACACAATGATCACAAATCTCACAAATTTACTATTTGTGAACTTCAATAAAAAAATTAAATAGTCTAAAATAATTTTAAAATGAAAATTTAAACCATAAATAGTAAGTTTGTAAAGTTTGTGAGCATCTTGTTTGTGAACCTAACATTGCTCATATAAGGTGTCCCCTTGAAAAAAAATAGTTAAATGTTGCAAAAACATTGGAAAAAAACTACAAGAAAATGGAACAAATTAGAAATAAACTTCAAATAATTATATAATTGTATTTTACATAATTTTCTTATGATTATGTAAACCATTGCGTGATACACGTATGTTAAATACATATATGATCATCACAAGTCACAAATTTGTAAATGTATGTAAAAAGAATATAACATAATTGACAAAATATCCGATCCAAAATACCCGAGAACTAAAATATCAAATAGAATATTCATTTTTTCGAATCGGTCTGGTTCGGTGGCCACTGGGTTTCAATGGCCACGGAGGCTATTGCCACCCTACGGAACTCCGTTCATAAAATTGATAATTCATTCCCCCCCTAACCCCTCCGTTAAACGCCCCCCGTCAAGTCACGATCTCAAATCATTCCCCATCTACATCAATTGCATCCTGTAAATATAATTGACTTTAAATTAAAAAAATGACTCTAAAGTCAACTAAATTTGCATCCCACAATTGACGTGTTTATGGGAATGAGTTGAAATCGGGATCGAGTGAGGTTCATTAGGGGATTAAAAGGGATAGGAACTAAATTTTGTGAACGAAACATCGTAAGTGTCCCAATTGGATGAATGACTTCTGTAGCCACTCATTTTGAGTGGCTCTAGAACCAAAAATTGCTGCTGGGTAACTCTAATTTTGGGATAAAGACTAGCAGGTCCCATTGTTTTTCAAAATATACTCCGAGGTACCTTAAGATATTCGAAAACTAACTCCGGGGTGACAATCCGTCATTCTCTCCGTTAACATTTCTTCTCCGTTATCCTCCTCCTCCTCCTCTTCTCAAAAAATTGTTGCCAGGTACCCCTTATTTTGGGATAAAGACTGGCAGATCACATTCCTTTCTTCTTTTCTTCTTCTTCTTTTCTTCTTTTCTTCTTCTTTCTCCTGCCTTCCAGAGTTCGAGTGACCTCCATTCCTCCCCCACCCCCGTTTTTTCTTCTTTTACCTTTTCTTTTGTTTTTTTCTTCTTCTATTATAATTATTATTATTTGTTAATAATTATTATAATTAATTACTTCATAATTATTATTTTCTTATTCTATTATTATTATTAATTTTTTTGATTTATTATTATTACTATTATTAATAAAAATTAATTGTTAGTTTTACCACTCTTTTCTATAAAAACACTAATTGTTATTTAGAAAAATAGCACTTATTATAAAATAACACTTATTATTAATACTATTATTTATTTTAAGCAATTAATTAGTAATTTTACTTCTATACTTTTTTAAAAAATACCACTAGTTATTATTATTACTTCATATTAATTACTCTTCTGTTCTAGAGTATTTGTCTACTTTTGTTTTTTTGGTCAAAATTGATAATATTATGTATTTCCTATTATTTCCTTAATTATTATTAAAAGTTAATTGCAGAGTAGTAATTGTATTACTCTATTTTTAAGAAATACGGAGTAACAATCATTGCGGAGTATTATTTAGAAAAATAGTACTCTGCATTAGTCATTGATAGTCGTCATTGGTAATGATGTCATGGTAAATCGAGAAAATAAGAGGACTTGAGAAAAGAATAAGATGAAACAATAAAAATAGTGTTAAATTTAATATGTCTTGTAAAGATAATATGAAACAATAAAAATAGTGTTAAATTTAATATTATTATGAATTACGACGTATAATTTATAATGTAACCAAGTGAATAAATAATTTTAATTTTATAAATGATACGTAAGTTCCCTTTTCAGTCACAAACATCATATTTTAAATTCCCATGAGTAAATTTTTTTAAAAAATGGGACCTGCCAGTCTTTATCCCAAAATAAGGGGTACCTGGCAGCAATTTTTTGAGAAGAGGAGGAGGAGGATAACGGAAAAGAAATGTTAACGGAGAGAATGACGGATTGTCACCCCGTAGTCAGTTTTCGAATATCTTAAGGTAA
Organism: Cuscuta campestris; assembly: GCA_900332095.2. Taxonomy (NCBI): domain Eukaryota; kingdom Viridiplantae; phylum Streptophyta; class Magnoliopsida; order Solanales; family Convolvulaceae; genus Cuscuta; species Cuscuta campestris. The sequence continues at coordinate 1,012,253 of OOIL02005600.1, forward strand.
CTCGGAGTATATTTTAAAAAACAATGGGACCTACTAGTCTTTATCCCAAAATTAGAGGTACCTAGCAGCAATTTTTTGCTCTAGAACCTATACCTTCTCTAATAAATCCCAATCGTCGAAGGAGATTTTAGATCAAATATTTCCAATCGGATCCGAATCTGATATTCATTTCTCTTTCACTCACTCCTTATCTACTCCTTATCTATTTTGGGAGGCGGCTAGACGCACACGCCGGAAAAGAGTGGATTGCGTCTAGGGCTCTTTCATTTCCCGGACGGCGTTAATCGAATACCAAGCTCGTCGGCCTGGGGTAAGAAGTCTAAATCTTTAGTCTTTGGTTTTTAGTTCCAAATCTGAGATTTTTAGCTGGTGAAACGTATCTGCTTTTGCTTAGGTTTTTTCATTTGAATCTGTTTGAAAAAATGTTGTTTGCTCAGTTTGGTACCTGATATGAAGAACTAACATTAGTCAGTAGACACATTTACTTGTTTCAAACTTGTGATTTGTCAGCTGAATTGAGGTATCTTTACAGATCTGTCCCTGCTGCTGTTTCGCTATACAGGTTTTCGTACTCTTACTTCATCTTGATCGGTAATTGCCGCCATACGTTCGATGATATCGTCATTAGACTCATTGTTAATAATCCTACATTAGTGTACCTTTACATAATGCAATCCCAAAGTTTCTGTGAGTGCGCCATTTCTGTTTTGATGTCTATTGTGAGATTGTTGGATTTGGTATGGACAACGTGGATTGTATCGAGCTCTGAAAACAACAAGAATGTTAAAATCAGATCACTACGAGGGAGTTGTGTGACACTGATTTATAAAAGGAAACACCGGGTACTAAAGGGGCTGTAGATTTTTCATTTTCTTCACCCTCTTCTTCTTCCTTACTCTCTTCTTCACCTTCTTCTTCTTCACTCTCTTTTTTCTTTTCAATATTTTCTTCCTCAGATACACTCCCACCACTCCAACAGCCCTGCATCATACCCCGTAATCAATTTCTCTACTCGTATTATCAATCACAAATTCACGATGCCAAAATAATATTTACCTACTAGACTCACTCTCACTTGTGAGAACGAGGTCCTCTCTAGGGTCAATTGGGAGTCCAACTATATCACTGCAGTCAAATTTCACATAATGGAGGCAATCAAAATCTAAGCATATTAATGTAACAACAACAACAATTAACCTTAATTATACCAATCTTTCCAGTTGTGAAACAAAGAGTGCTAAAACATATTTTCAGTATTAAGCTTTAACCTCTTTGAAGCCCTATTCAAAACAAACAGACCCACTTGATTATTTCATACTAAATGCATATAAAAAAGAACGCCAATTAAATAACTTGCTCCCATCATATTCATCCACATCCGTACTGAATCCTTTCAAATGCTCCCATGCTCGATCAAGGTCTGTGACGTATGGCACCCACAAGTAGTTGTCAGACAGACGGGAAATGTACACTATCAAGTTCGTCAACATAATTAAATTGTCAAGAAAATACTTATACCTCATTATATAAATTCAACCGATAAGTGTAGTATTCGTAATTATGAGGATTTTTGGTCGTTTAGATACAAACTCACTATTAATTTCTCCAAATTTTGATTCATCAAAATCCTTGGAATTCCTCATTACCGTTAGCTAATAACTAATAGCCATTTCCAAAGTTTTGAAACAATTGCAAGCCCTAAAAACATTGGATTATTTTTTGATTAAGACAAAATTGACTATAGCTTCAATCTCTAACTAATACACTATTACATCATCATACCATTTCTCTAAAACTAACATGGCACAGTTGGCGCCAATTTCAATCGCCGCCCAGCCTCCATGATCCGCACAAACTCTTGACCCAACAAATTTATATTCATGCAAATACGTCTGTTGCCATTGATCATCAGACCACCTCCCCACAATTATCTCTGTTAGACCGCCTAAAATGTCGGTTTGTTAAGGGGTACATCGATGTGTAATGACTAATGCGCTTAAAGGTGGAATTTTCCCCCAAAATATTTGAACTCGTCATCTATCTTTTTCTTAGACATTCTATATAGTCTATCAAATACCTTTCATCATCTAACTACATAAGAACAAAAAGTAAAATAGTCAATTTTACAACACCACACACAATCACAAGCTACAACAAGATAAAAATAATACCTTACTAGCAAGACTTTGAAGTATATTTTTTGAAAGATCAGCATCACCAAAATGCATAGTCATAATATACTTATCAATACGACGAAAAGAGCCATCAGATATTAAGAGAATGAAGCCTTTATAGCCCAATAGAGGTTGCTTGGTGTGCTCTCTTTAAACAAAAAACAAAAATTCCTATAGGAAACCATGTTTGTTCTATACACACCAATTTTCAATTCAATAAAGTCGAAGACATGATTTACATCATTATGAATTTAAACAAATATAAAGAATTTTAAATAGAGTTGTTGGAAAAGAAGAGCCTTTTGTACCCGCCCTGGCCTTGTCATTGAAATGATGAAACAAATGTGCCTGTCTCGTCGTAGCCAACAGACCCAAAGCGAGTAATTAAATACTAATGATAATTTGTTAGGTGATTATCACAAAACCTTGCATATTATGTAAACTACACAAGCATGGATATCACCTGACAAATTATCATTAGTATTTAATTACTCGCTTTGGGTCTGTTAGCTACGACGAGACAGACACATTTGTTTCATCATTTGAATGCCGAGGTCAGGGCAGGTACAAAAAGCTCTTCTTTCCCAACATCTCTGCTTAAACTTTTTTATATTTGTTTAAATTCATAATGATGTAAATCATGTCTTGGACTTTATTGATCTGAAAATTGGTGTGTATAGAACAAACATGGTTTCCTATAAAAATTTTTGTTTTTGTTTAAAGAGAGCACACCAAACAACCTCTATTGGGCTATTAAGGCTTCATTCTCTTAATATCCGATGGCTCTTTTCGTCGTATTGAAAAGCATATTATGACTATGCATTTTGGTGATGTTGATCTTTCAAAAAACATACTTCAAAGTCTTGCTAGTAAGGTATTATTCTTATTTTGTTGTAGCTTGTGGTTGTGTGTGTTATGTTGTAAAATTGACTATTTTGTTTTTTATTCTTATGTAGTTGGATGATGAAAGGTAATTGATAAACTATATAGAATGTCTAAGAAAAAGATAGATGACGAGTTCAAATATTTTGAGAAGAAATTCCATTTTTAAGTGTATTAGTCATTACACATCTAGGTACTCCCTCAACAAACTGGCATTTTTGGGCGGTCTAAACACAAAGATAATTGTGGGGGATGGTCTGATGACAACATCCGTATTTGCATGAATGTAAATTTGTAGGGTCAAGAGTTTGTGTAGTTCATGGAGGATGGGCGGCGATTGAAATTGGCGCCAACCGTGCCATGTTAGTTTTGGAGAAATGGTATGATGATGTAATAGTGTATTGGTTACAGATTGAAGCTATAGTCAATTTTGTCTTAATCAAGAAATAATCAAATGTTTTTAGGGCTTGCAATCGTTTCAAAACTTAGGAAATGGCGGTTAGTTATGGGCTAACGACAATGAGGAATTCCAAGTATTTTGATGTATCAAAATTTGGAGAAATTAAGAGTGAGTTTTGTATCCCAACGATCGGAAATCATCATAATTACGAATGCTACACTTGTCTTCTAGTTGAATTTACATAATGGGATATATGTAATTCCTTGACAATTTAATTATGTTGACGAACTTGATAGTGTACATTTCCCGTCCGTCTAACAACTACTTGTGGGTGCCATATGTTGCGGACTTTGATCGAGCATTTGAAAGGATTCCGTACAGATGTGGATGAATGTGATGGACGCAGGTTATTTAATTGACGTTCTTTTTTATATGCATTTAGTATGAAATAATAAAGTATGTGATCTGTTTGTTAGGTATAGGGCTTCAAGGAGTTTGAAGCTTGATACATGAGACATGTTTTTAGCACTCTTTGTTTCACAACTGGAAAGATTGGTATAATTAAGGTTTGTTGTTGTTATGCTAAGATTTTGATTGTCTCCATTATGTTGAATTTGACTGCAGTAATATAGTTGGACCCCAATTGACCCTAGAGAGGAACCCGTTCTCACAAGTGAGGGTGACTCTAATAGGTAAATGTTATTTTGCTAGAGATAGATGAATATCGTGAATTTGTGATTGGTAATACGAGTTGAGAAATTGATTACGGAGTATGATGTAGGGGTTGTTGGAGTGATGAGAGAATAACTGAGGAAGAAGGGATTGAAAAGAAAAAACTGACTGAGGAAGAAGAAGAGAACGATTGAATATAACAGGTGAAGAAGAGAACGACTGAATACAACATGTGCCTCCGGGTGGATTCTAATCCCTTCAAATGTTTTTTTGAAATTTGTTGGTTGTGTGCTACTTTTTTATTTTTGGGGTGGTTTCCCAGAGAGGGAACAAACTCAACTCTAATTTCCTCCTGGTTGTTTTGTTTGTTCTAACCCATTGTGTTTATTTTGAGTGGAGGGAAGAATCTATAATTTCAATCTCCTTGACCTGCATTGTACTAATTGAAGGATTGACTATTACTCTTTTGTGAAAATATATACAGTATTCCAGTAACTATAAATGTATGTGAAATGTACGTTCACATCATTTATGTTGGATCAAATGCTATGTAGTTGCTGATTATTTCAAGAGCAGTATTTGTTAGGCTTCAAGCTTGCATTATTGTCTTTGATATTGTTGAAATTTCACTTACCCCCCCCCCCCCCCGTTTGGTATACAGAATTGACAAAATTGGAATTGAAGTCACCAATTCCAATTCCATGGCTTGAATTCCGTGTACCAAATGTAACCTTAGATTTTGTTTCTTCTTTCTTGTAAGTTTACAACTACAAAGGAGGCTGCTTCCATGCATGGAGGTATGCAAAACATTTTTGGTCAAACTCAAGTGATTTCCCCCGTGCACTCAAACCCGTTATAGTTCACGTTAGTAATTTAAATTGGGTTTTTTCCCAAATTAATCCATTTTTAGAACAAAAACTCATCAATTACGAAAATACAATTTTAATTTGAATAAATTCTCAAAACGGTACTCAATAACTATGTATTATCTCAAAGAGTGAATTCTTTAAATAGTCCTAAATAAATTTGGGGGGGGGGGGGGTTCCTATTTAGTAGACAATCCTTATTAATTTAGTATCATTCCACTTTTAGTCCACTTTTAGGACCAAACGTGGAAATTCCTTCCCTCGTTATAAAGGACTATTTAGAAATTTTTTTTCTTTTTATATAAATTAATAAATATGAAAAATGTATAATTGTAGTTTATTTATAAAAAGTCAAAATTTGTACGCCATAAAAAAATAGTCATCAAAATTTTATTTTTTAATATGAGAATCAATTTGGAATAGATAGGAATTAAAAAGAAATTAGAAGTTATTATCCCGGTTTAACAACATAAGAACTTCAAATTTTTTATCTCTTAAATAGGAGTATAATGCTAATAATGCTAATATATAATACCAAAGAGTACAATGAGACACCACTATACAATGTCATTATGTCACAGTGCAAAATTGTATTTTGAGAAAAAACATGAAATTCTTATTTTGGAGATAAATGCCATATGTTATTCCTATTTTGGGTGATTTCAAATTACTTATTAGTTTCTCTCTCTTTCAAAATAATTGGCGCCGTTGCCGGGGACAGTTTTGAAAACACTCTCTTAAGCTAAATATAGATACAAACTTATACCAAATCTATACTTTTTATCTTACAAATATATACTGTTTATCTTACACTGTTTACCTTACAAACAAATACATTACATAATTAAACAAATATATATACACTTGTTTTACATACTGTTTTACACTGCCTTTAAATTTAAACAATTATTATAGAATTATATTTGGGTTCTATCTTCAGCATACTAACTCTTGAAGTTTTTTAGGCTACAATACAACCATTTCTTAAGAAACAGAGTTGGTGCAGGCAAGTTTATTAGAAATAGAGCCCAGGTAAGTACGGCTAGACCTTGTTTTAATTCTGAAAGGTCGGATTGTGACTGTTCTTGTGAGTCTGTTCTGCTGCTTGAATTTGAGATTTAAACTGTGTTTGATTCTGCTTAGTGTGTTTATTGGTCTTTAAATCTACCAACTGAGCAAAAATATTTTCAATATGTTCTCATCTGGTGAGTTCGAGTCAATTAACAATCAACTGTTAAGGAATCAGGTTCAGTATTTGGATTTAAAAATGCAAGAGTATCTTTGTAAAATGAAAAATCAGAATATGGGTTTGAACTTTGAAGCAAATTAAATGTGAAAATTGTTTTGGGGTAGGACATTCTTCCTATGCTTGTCAATATTTGCAACAAAGCCATTGGAAATCCGATTTTTATGATCAAATGAATAGATTTCGTAATCCTCATTCAAATTTCCATTCAAATTTTTCAAGACAATGTTGGGAAAATGTCTCTCCAAAACACTTAAGTAGCGAGGTTTGACTCATTCACAATTGGGTTTATTAAGAACTGACTTAGAATTAGAAACCAAACTGCCCTTAACAATCAGTTTAAGTTGATTTGATCTTAAAAAAAACAGCCTATTCACTATAAAATATGAGCATTTCAAGTGAGAACATGTCAAGACTTTTGTTTGACCTTCCCAATAGATCATAAATCATTTCAAACAAGTTCCTTCAGCCATAAAAGACTCCATTATGTCTGAAAAATAGCCTCTTAAGCATTAAACAATAAAAACTCACCAGGTTTTACAAAAAAAATCAGCATTTAAGACAAAAAACAGTCACAATTCAGATCTGATTTTTAAAAAAATACCAAAACAGAACTAGAAACCAGTAATCCGCAATTCAACCATTAAAATTTAGATTTCAAACTTCATGTAATGGACCCCCCACACTTAAATGATGCAATGTTCTCAGTGCATGGATATGTGATGAAAAATAAGCAGATCATGTTAGAATCAAGCAAAGAAGAGAAGGGGAATGGGGGTTTAAGTAAATGTAAAATCATAGGAAAGCCAAGAAAGAATGGGATGGGGATTTCAACTTCACAATGTATAGAATTCAGCCAAGAGAGAGTGGGAGTGGGTGTATCATATAAGCACATAACAGAGTGGGACCAAGAGAAAAGGGTTAAGAGGGACTCCCTGTTTCACCAATGTAAACATTTGCAAGGTCTTCATTTAAACCCTACAGCGAGGAAGACCTGCAACCGCCACTTATTACTAAAAGGAAAACAAAACATAAAAATAAAAGAGATGAATAAAACAATTTTGGATTGCCTCCCAATCAGCTGCCCATTTTTAAGTCTTTGGCTATAGACTCTTTTGTTGGTTTAAAACCAAGGTGGTTTCCAAACTTGATTTTCATTCCTTATAGTAGGTTTATTGGCTCTTGTAATCTTATTAACATGTAAAGTTTGATATTGTCTCCCAAGATTTAAAATGTTAGGATCATTGATTTTAGGAAAAGGATCAAGCTCAATCTCAAATGAGATGACTTCTTTGCTCATATTTGAAAAGAACTTCTCATTTGTTTGACAAGGATTCAAAAAGTCAGATTCAAAGCTTATGAAGTTCCTCCTTCTAAACCTTTCATTCCTATTCTGATGAAGGTCCAATGAAGTGAGACTATATTCTTTCTGGATTTTGGGAAATAGATTCAAATTGATTTCAGAGGAAGGTGCCTCTTTATTTCTAGTTGTAAATCCTTTGATTTTGAAAGAAAGAACTGATTGTGAGTCTGATTTAAAAGTGTCAAGTACAAAAATATTGGCTCTTTCTTTTAAAATCAAAATCCCTTGACAATATTCCCATGTCACAAACACTGTACTTGTGGGCAGAATAATGGACTGGTTTTCTCAAAATCAGCACCTTGGCATCATATTCATAACCAAAAATCCTGGGCATAACCTTCAATAAAAGCCTAAAATCAAGTACATCCTTTTCCAAAATCTAATTTACAAAAAAAACAGGTATATAAAACTCTCCAGGCTTAAGAATATATGCTTTTCTATTTTGAAAAGGTTTTAAATCTGTATCAAAACATGTTGCTTCAAAGATGGAAAAATTAGTCCGTTTTAGATCAGAATCATTTGAGAAAGTTCCTTAACAATAAACTGCTGTTCATGGTCAGTTTGCAGCCTTGATTTCCTCCAAACCAGGGATTTATTAATGGACTCATCATTTAGAAACATAGACATACCATTCATACAATTCTTAAAACCAAACATTTCCTTTCCAAAAATGAAGCTCTTTAAAGAATAAGGAATACAACTTCTCTCAGGATTCAAAGAAACTAGGGGTGTTTAGTATGGAATAAGAATTAATTTGTTCTCCCCCACACATAGTTCTAACCTAGGTTGTTCAATCTGGTACACCTTAGTTATTATCTTTTTCTTGGCATAATGAGATTGTGGGATATCTTCAAGGTTCAACTCTTCATCTTTTTCAGCGTGTATAGGAAACTCAATAAAATCATTTTCTATAAAGTTGATCAAGTCCCAAACAACAATCTTCTTCTACTTCTACCTTAGCTCTAAAACCTTCAAGATTACTATACCAATTCTTTTTGAAAACATTTATTTCTCTAATATTCTGGGAAGTCTTTTCAGTGTTTCCAAAGAGTTTCAATAAAATATTTTGCTCAACAGATTTGTCAAAAGCTATCTTGTTTTCAATATTGGATTCACATTCACCTAGCATCTTTCCTATGATCTCTATATTTCCAAGAAGATTAGCCATACTAAACCCATTTGAAACAACTTCCACGTCATGAGGAATATTTTCTTCTTTTTCACTTTCAGAAAGGGTATTCAATTCACTAAGACAGATCTTGTTGGTCTCTTTTTGGTCTTATTTTATTTTGAATATTTGGTGAGCTGTCTGTTTCAAAACCAAAATTTTTGAAAACTCTTTTTAATTCATCAATTTCAGCTTCAATGTCAACTTCAGTTTCAAGTTCAGAACTGAAATTCTCCACTTCATTAGAAAAATTTTGGGTTTGACACTCATTTTGAAGATGAACATGACTGTTTTGTGTGAAAGTTTCAGGAGCACATAATCTGTGTTCAATTCATTTGAGAAATATTTAAGTTCTGAATCTTTTTGAAAGTCTACATATGTCTCATCATCTTCAAAAACATTTTCCCAATCAAACTCTAATTCTTTCTCAAAATCCAGTCCATCAGCTTCAGTTTGATTTTGAAGGTATGTTTCAACCATTTGAAATTCATCATTTACTTTTGATTCATAAACTCTTTCTTTCTTTTTATTTTATTTTTCAAAAAATCCAGGTGTTGTAGTATTAAAAGAAAATTCAATTTAGAAGAATGAGCAATGTTAAGATCTTCAAAAGAGGTACAAAATTCTTCTTCAAGCGTAAGCTGGGACTTGTGATTTTCATCATCAACTTCTATCCATTCTTCATTAACAAAAGCACTTTGATACCCAAACTCAAATTGAAACTGAATTTTATCTTTCCTCTAAGTATTTTCATTAGAGGTCACATTCTTATCAACTTGTGAAAGGTTTTTTGCCTTTATATATATATATATACACACACACACACACATATACATATACATATACATATACATATACATATACATATACATATACATATACATATACATATACATATACATATACATATACATATACATATACATATATATATACATATACATATACATATACATATATCTATGTATGTATATGTATATGTATATGTATATGTATATGTATATGTATATGTATATGTATATATAATATATATATATATATATATATATATATATATATATATATATATATATATATATATATATATATATATATATATATATATAGCAGTTGATAATCTAAACTTCTCTTCGAATATCTGAGAATCTATCCATGCTTTACTCACATTGCTAAGCAAGGTTTGCAAAGTGATACAATGGATACATGTATCTAACGAGACTTACTCTTGAACTATGTTCAACGAAATGAGTTGAATGTAGTTAGACGAAATCATTTGAAAGGGGTACGACCAAAGGGAGTCCCTCTCCCATGTTGAACATAGTTCAACTCATTTCGTTTCATTATGTTACATTCATTTAATTGAAAAGTAATCGAGTTAAACTCAGACAATAAATTTATACATAGCAGTTATTATACAATAATAGCCTGGTAATAGAGGAAATGGAATAGACTAATTTATTTATGGAAAAAAATTTAATTTTTGCCAAATATATTCGGTAGGCAATAGATATTCTTTTCATCTTCTTCACAGTTTTTTTAACAGAAATAAAGAAAGTGAAAGGACATCCATGTCCATGTTCCATACGAAGTACTAATTTAATTGGGTGACAAGTACAACTAATCACGAGGTGATTTTCTCAAGCGATTACTATATTTAATTTATCACAGTAATAATTATTTAATTAACGACCAATCATATATTTACCCCCAAAACCCAATTTCTTGGGGTCCAAGATTGGCAGACTCGGTAGTTGGTACGGTGTTCAAATACTCCCTATTTGGTCTTTTTGAAGACCCAAAAAAATCAAACAAAAATGGTAACTTTCGGAATACTCAAAAAACATTAAAAACAAAATGAAATTGTTTGTATAAAAACATAAAATATCTAATTTAGTATTTTTTCTTAAAAGTAAAGAATTACGTAGTACTCCATATATGACAAAAAAATTGTGTGCATTAAATTCGAATCCTTATTTTTTCACTTTTTCAAAATTTTTTTCTTAACCCTTTAAAAACTAAACAAAGAATTTTTTTGAAAAGAGAGGATACATTTTAAAAATTGCGATAGTTAAAATAAATTAATAAATTATAATAGAAAAAAGAAGATAAAAAGAATCAGGGATGGACATGGGTAGAATCCTTAATAATCTCACATTTTTGAAGTATTAGTGTATTAGTTTACTTCTTCAATTACAGCTATTGACCCTTCTTAAATTCTACAAATTGCCGTTAAAAAGAATTCATAACTCTCATTTCTTCTCGAGAGCTAAAATGATGACAATAGAGAATAATAGTAATTCTTTTCTAGTTAAATATAGAGTTGAGAAGAGTGTTACTGTGAAGAAGCTAGAAAATGGACGATTCGCCTCCAATATGTCTCCAAAATGCCTCGGGTCATTGCGTCATCATCCGTCACGGAAATCCTTATGACCCGAGGCATATTGGAGGCGAATCGTCCATTTTCTAGCTTCTTCACATTTACACTCTTCTCAAGTTTGTATTTAACTAGAAGAGAATTACTATTATCCTCCATTGTCATCTTTTTAGCTCTCGAGAAGAAATGAGAGTTATGAATTCTTTTTAACGGCAATTTGTAGAATTTAAGGAGGTCAATAGCTGCAATTGAAGAAGTAAACTAATACATTAATACTTCAAAAATGTGAGATTATTAAGGATTCTACCCATGTCCATCCCTGATTCTTTTTATCTTGTTTTTTCTATTATAACTTATTAATTTATTTTAACTATCGCAATTTTTAAAATGTATTCTCTCTTTTCAAAAAAAATTCTTTGTTTGGTTTTTAAGGGGTTAAGAAAAAAATATTGAAAAAGTGAAAAAATAAAGATTCGAATTTAATGCACACAATTTTTTTTGCCATATATGGAGTACTACGTGTTCTTTACTTTTAAGAAAAAACACTAAATTAGAAATAAAACATAAAGAAAATTACAAAATAAGATTTTTCATATTTTTAATCTCAAATAAGAGTAACAATGCTAGTAATGTTAACAGATAATACCAAAAAATACAATGAAATCTCGATATACATCGTCACATTGTTACAACTTTTATTTTGGAAATAAAAAACCGAACTCTTATTTTGAAGATAAAGACTATAATTTGTTCCTATTATAGATAATTTCTTTTACTTTTAAGGAAAAAGTCATGGTATTTTGACACGTTCAAAAAAGAAAGATGGAAGTTTATTTAGGAACGGAGGGAGTATTTTTTGTAATAAGAGAAAACGTTATTAAAATTAGTTTACCATTTTAATTTTAAAATTTTATTTTGTCCACATAAAAATCAATTTCAATAAGTTTAAAGAAATGGTCCAAATCAGTTGAATGTGTGATATCCTTCTCTTTCAAAATAAATTTCTCACTTTTTCTTGGGTCGTTCCAAAATAAAAACATCATCTTTATGAATATAAAATATTAGATATTTTATGTTTTTTATATAAACAATTTCATTTTGTTTTTAATGTTTTTTGAGTATTCCGAAAGTTGCCATTTTTGTTAGATTTTTTTGGGTCTTCAAAAAGACCAAATAAGGAGTATTTGAACGCCGTACCGACTACCGAGTCTGCCATTCTTGGACCCCAAGAAATTGGGTTTTGGAGGTAAATATATGATTGATCGTTAATCAAATAATTATTACTGTGATAAATTAAATATAGTAATCACTTGAGAAAATCACCTCGTGATTAATTGTACTTGTCACCCAATTAAATTAGTACTTCGTATGGAACATGGACATGGATGTCCTTTTATTGTCTTTTATTTCTGTTAAAAAAAGTATGTGGAAGATGAAAAGAATATCTATTGCCTACCGCCAGGCTATTATTGTACAATAACTGGTATGTATAAATTTATTGTCTGAATTTAACTCGATTACTTTTCAATTAAATGAGTGCAACATAATGAAATGAGGTGAACTATGTTCAACATGGGAGAGGGACTCCGTTTGGTCGTACCTCTTCCAAATGAGTTCGTCTAACTACATTCAACTCATTTCGGTGAACATATTTCAACTCATTCAGAGCAATCTCTGTACATAGGTAACATAGTGAAACTTTTGGAATGAATCGTTACACTCATTTCGTACCTATCTAAGAGTCTATAAGCTTCTCTTCGAATCCGATAGTTGACTCATGGATAGAAAAATCAGAGTTATAATACTCTAAAGGAGCATTTCCCAACTACCATTTTTAAAATATGAATGAGACTTTGACAAAGGATATGGATATGATTCATTAAAATCAGAATATTAATTAAATATGGCAAACATGGAGCATTTCACTGAGTGCAAAACTTCTTCTTTGGAAAATATGTTTCTAAGAGATATTGGGTTTAAAATTAGATTCTTGAAGAGTTCTTTCCTTTTCAAGCTATTTGTTCCCATTAAAAATGATCAGGCTTAAGGATACCCCAGTTTTTGAGTGAAAAGCTGAAAAAATAGCAGTGAGTTAGTATGTTCTAGCTGAGAAATGACCGACTTGGCCGGCATGAGTGGTATGGCACTCATAGCCCCTTAAGTGGCTTACGTATGAAAAAGCCAAGGGAGGGAGAGCAAACCCCTGAATATGGCCATCAAATCTCAAAACAAATCGGCTAGTTCAATACATGCACCGCTGAACCAAGTGAGAATATTAAGGAAATTAAAAAAATATAGCAAGCATGCTGGAAAAAAAAAACAAAAAAAAGTCCCATAAAGAAAGAAGAGAATAAAAATTTTGGGCCTTGGTTATGTGCATATCCTCTTAAATCAACAATACTTGAACTGATGGGATTTTGGTAGCTTTGATTTGAGAAAAATGGCTTGAAAATGAAGGATTTCTCAAAGACTTTCATTTTGATTCAATAGCTTAGGAAGATATTTTCTGAACATCAAGTTTTGCCCTTTATCAGTATGAATCCGATTGCTAAGTTTATTTCTTTCACCTGAGTCCTTAGCAAGTTTTTGGGGCATTCATTGTGGTCATTCAGAACTGATTTTAGGATAAACATGAAACAAAGTGTGTTGGGCAGTCAGATTATGCATTTGAATCTTAAAGGGAGTTTATTCTTTGAGAATAAGAACACTGATAATTGTGGGCTGCCTATGAGGTTTTTTTGGTTTTCTAAGTCTCACAATTCATTTAAAACAAGGACATTTCAGAGAATTGAAGAAATTTCACATTGGTCCATTCTGAGCTGATTATCTTGAAAATATTATCTTAAATACAAAATTTGTGGTCCAAAAGTTGAGAAGCTGATTGTAAAGACAGTGTTTAATCTTTTTAGTTCTTGCTTAGATTTGAAACACTACTGCTGCATGCTTTAAGCTAAAAAGAATGTACGTAGGGGTGAGGGGGTCTGATGTACGTAGTCTTTCCCGTTGTTAAAACATAGAGCTATTGTTTCCAAATAATTTACATTTACAAATTTTCATTTTACTATAAAATAAGCACAGACAATTTTAAGAAAGATTCGTCTCACTACTCAAGTAGATGATGATCTGTAACATGGCAAATTTGAGTGCCTGTTAAGATTGAGCATATTGGAAGTTGCAATGGATAAAGTTGCATGTTCATGTGAAATGGACAAGCATTCTGCCCTTGTATTTCTGGATAGAAAATGTGTTCACTCTCAGTTCTCAAAAGCTAATACTTCCATGAATAGTAAACTAATGTTCTTTTGGTGTTTTGCATTAGTAAAATGGATGCATTTTGCCCTCTTTCCATCTCCAAACTCCTAGAAATCTAGAGGCTTATTTGGAGGGTCATATCTTTGCATCTTCGTGCTCAGCTCTGTAAGGGTTTGTTTGGATGGATGGAACCGGCGGCCAATTGGGAAAGATGAGCTTTCTGCCACAGAAGCAAAGAAGTCAGAGCCCGAGTTGGCAGTGCCTAACAATATGGGATCAAATTCAGGCAATCGGTCGGTCCCTCTTTTAAAAGTTGTTTTGCTAACGTTTTCGTGCGAGTGAAACTGCATATATCCAAAGATAAATGGGGATGTTTTGTTGCCTTTGTTACTTTTTGGCGCAACCGTGCCATGCACGGTTGCACTTTCTCATTAGCGATGTTTGGCTAGTTTATAAATGATATACTTTTTTTTTTGAAAAAAAAAAGGTTTTGCTAGGGATACACCAACATTTGTACCCGATTTGTACACTGCGCTCGTCCCATACACGCACAGACAACATGCAATGATTTTCTCAGACAATTATGTGACAAATTTTGGTGAGTAAAAAAGAGAAAAAACGATTTTCTTTGGTCTTTTTGCAGACAAGTACACAGACGACTACGAATGATGAGGTCTCCATAGATGAGTTGGTGATGCCGGGAATGATTCATAAGGTCTCCCAAGATGAGCCGACTACGAATGGTAAGGTCTCTTTGGATGTGCTAGTGCACAACCAGCTATGAATGATACAATGATGTATTTATTCTTAATTAGTTCCCATTTTGCTTCTCTTTGACATTATACAATGGCATATTTGTACTTTTTTATGGGCTATGTTTGGCATTATACATTGTAATCATTGTATGAAGAGTATTGTTCCTTGGCACTCATTGTAAGACTACAATACTACAGTGACAATAGCAGATCCCGGTGGCGTTGGCTATGAAGGAAGCAAAGCTTGGTGATGTGGGAAATCATCGGCAACCCTCGATAGGTCGTGGGCAGATGTTGGGGGTGTTAGCGGCGATGAGGGGGGGGGGGGGNCATTGTGGCAATGGTAGTGGGTTTGCGGCAGCGACAAAAATTTGTCGTTTTTACTCTTAGTTTGATATATCATCAATGTTTTACTTTTATTTTGCTACTTAACCCTTATTTTCAAACATTACAAATTAATTTTAAAAATATTAAAGCTAAATACTATACTATTGTCCAAAAATTTGTTTAAAATGTTATATATAAACCATCCTTTTTATATACTTCCTCTGTCCTAATTTATATTGCCAGTGTCGGTTTTTGATGTTTTACTGAAATTATTTTTAAATTATTTTATATGAAAAATGGTGTAGAATTTAGAAATAAAAATTACAAGTTAAAATATTACATCAAAAGATTTGTAAAACTAATGGGGACATGACTATTTTATTTTATTAAATGATTAGCATATTAGAGAAAGAAAGTTAATGAAATTTGATAATGTAAATAGTATACGTGTAATTTAATTTGGGAATGAAAGAGTAAAATATAAGAGAAACTATAAAAGCAGATATTACAAAACATAATACAAGAAATTAAGACAAGAAAAGAATGCTAAAGCTAATCAAGGCAAGTAATACAAAAGGAAATTCTCCAATATACAAATCAAGCTAAAGAATATGCCAAGATTGCCTCCCATTCTTATTTTCTTTTAACAATTCTAAAAATCCTTTTTATTTTCTACTTTCTCCATTCTTCAAACAACTTTTTCATTATGATTTATGTTTTTTTCTGACATTATTTTTCATTTAACTTATTTAGTATTTGCTGTACATATATATAATTAAAGAAAAAAACTAAACTAAAAGTAATATAAAAAAAATAATAAAATATGAGTTTTATGTTTTTATTTCTAAACTAAGAGATATTTTTTATAATGTCAACATATAGTACTAAAAACACTGTGATATGTCAAAATACAATGTCACATTGTCACCATGCAAATCCCTATTTAAAGATAAAAATATAGTGTTTCTATTTTGATACTTTTTCCATGTTTTATTCATACTTTGGGTGAGTTCTTTAAACTTACTATAATATATATTTAAAAAATATTTAAAAATTCCATGAATAAAATATTAAAATGTGATCAGGACTATCAAATTAATAATGAAAATACGTAAATGATGATGATAAATATTAACTACGAGTATGTGAATAATAACTAACTCAAAGTAAAAAAAATACTACTCCGTACTACATATTTAAGAACAAACACGTACTCCGTAGTCCGTACAATATATAAGATAAAAGTATAACACTCTTATTTTTAGAGATAAAAACTAGAGAAAAAAAGATAAAGGTAGGAATAAAACATTGAAAATATATCAAAGTAAGACTTCTATGTTTTTATTCCCGAAATAAGAGTTAAACACATTTATATTACCAAACATGATCATATACATTACCAAAAAGTATATAGTAATGTATACATGTACAATGCCACTTTACTACAGTGTGAAATCCTATTTCAGGAATAAAAATAAGAAAGTTATATTTTAATACTTTTTCTCTATGCTTTAGTTATATTTAGGGTGATTTCTATAAAATTACAGAGTATATTTTATTTTTATTTTTTGTGATTTCTTAAATTTTATTCAATGTAACACTTCCTTATGTATACAAGACACAAGACTCTAATTTGTCCTCTCAGTATAATCTTTACTTTGATTTGTCCTCTCACTACTCTATCGCGTCGCGTGTGAGGTTGAAGGACTATACTGTGTATCTTTTATAGTAATAATAACTAAAACATAGAGAAAAAGTATTAAAATATAACTTTCTTATTTTTATTCCTGAAATAGGATTTCACACGGTAGTAAAGTGGCATTGTACATGTATACATTACTATATACTTTTTGGTAATGTATATGATCATGTTTGGTAATATAAATGTGTTTAACCATGTAGTATAAATGAATACACCATAGATGCAATATTATTACTATATTTTCATTTAGTGTGAAAGTATGTCACATGGAGGGCTGACGTGTACCTGAAGATATTTATGAACTTTTGAAACTTGAAGGACCAATAGTGCAAAACTCATAAAGTTGAAGGATTATTTATGGGCTTTTGAAACTTGAAGGACCAATCATGCACAACTGATAAAGTTGAAGGACCAATAGTGGATTTTAGCCAAAAATAAAATAAGGGGAAGAAAGAAAGAGAGAGAGAGAAAGGGTGGGCCAGTGTGTAAGACAAGCTGCGTTGAGGCAATTCCATGTGCCCGCCCACATGCAGCTGCTCTGCTCTCTTCCATCTCCCCCACATCATCACCCCCTCCATATACATACCTATATTCATCCCCCAATCAGCACAGTTCTACTGATTTCTTCTTGTTCACCATTCGAATCCGGAGATTCGGTTCAGGGAGGTGGTTTCCGGGAACATGGAGAAGAGCAGCGACGGATTCGTGAGGGCGGATCAGATTGACTTGAAGAGCTTGGACGAGCAGCTGGAGAGGCACCTCAATCGGGCTCTGACTCTCGAGAAGAGCAAGAAGAAGGCCGCGACCGTCGACGATTCCGCCCTCCTCCGCCAGCACTCCGCCGCCCTTGCGCCGCCTGTCGCCGCCCCGCCCCGGCTCAGGTTGGATTGGGAGATCGATCCTGCTAAGCTCGTCATCAAGAGCGTCCTCGCCCGCGGTACCTTCGGCACCGTCCACCGCGGCATCTACGACGGCCAAGATGTTGCCGGTCAGTCACAATCTCCGCTGATTCTCCCTTCTCCTTTTCCAAATCTCCATTTTCGCTACTTCAATTAGTACTCAAATCAGTTATCAGTTCGATCATGATTAATTTCATAACTGTTTTTGAGAAAAAAAAGGAGAGTAAATTGGTAAAGACAGTTACTGTTAGTATTAAATTTTTTTTCCCCTTTTTGGGGGAAAAATTGACTGTTTGGATGAAGAAATGAAACTTAGCAAGGCGTTTTTTTTCAGAATTTAGATTAGTTGAACAGAATGGTAGTAACAGAAAATGGTGAAGACTTCAGGTAAATCATTAAAGCATAGAATCGTTGAATTCAGATCCATCTTCATTTGGTCGGTGTAAATATTAAATATCGTGGGCCCTTTCGCTAGCACTCAACTTCAATACCCCTGTAATTTTAAAATGAAATTTATACGGAGTATTTTTTTTTTGAAGGAAAAAATGAAATTTATATATATTTAAAAAACTAAATTAATTTTTTTTAAATACGGAGTATAAGAAATGATAGGAATAGGATTATATTATTTTTATCAAATGGTCCATGTAAATATACAAAGAAATAGTAAATGAAAAGATTAAAAGAATCTATGAATTACTGTATGGAAGGACTGTTTTTTCTTATGCAATCCGTGAATAGATGCACGGGTATGGATTGAACTTTGCAATTTGCAGAGATGCTGAATTAACATAGTCTGAACTGTCATGTGATCCAATCTGCTTCTCAAGTATAAAATAAGATGAACCATTAATGCTTTCCAACATGTGACCCCACCCCAGTATAAGGATTTGATGTTGAATTTCTTCTTGGAATTAATATTGTTATTATTATTGTTATTCTCTTTATTCTTTTCTATGCCAAACAATGAATGGCACTAGAAACACTTGATGTGCATCACAGAGTATTACTCCCACATAACGAAATTGTATTTAATGGAGGAAGAAAAAGATCTGGGCAAATGAACATATCTTGTGGGGGGGGGGGGATTCTTGCCCCCGAGTAAAATTCAAAGTTTGCCAGCACACCCCAGACCGACTTCCAGATTAGGCAGACCTAATGTGGTGCCACACATGAGACACCGGGCTGGGTGCTCTCCTAAGAAATAAGACAGACATGTCCCCCTGTTATTACAAATAAGCAAATATGATGGGGTCATGAAGTAAATTTTTGCGTAAAAAGTGGAATAATGTTGAGTATGGTTCGTTTTCCATTTGCTAAACTTGGAATTGTGTTTGTATTTTTGTTAAAAACATAGATAACTGTTTATTATGCATTCATGTGAGTGCGCGTTTGGTTCATTATGGCTAAACTCCACCATTGGTCCTTCAACTTTATCAATTGTGCACGATTGGTCCTTCAAGTTTTAAAAGTCCATAAATAGTCCTTCAACTTTATGAGTTATGCACGATTGGTCCTTCAAGTTTTAAAAGTGCATAAATAGTCCTTCAAGTACACGTCAGATGAGGTCCTTTTGACAGTAAATGTTAAAAGCTAAATGGAATACTAGCTCCATATAATACGGAGTAGTCGTACCTAATGGAATTTACTCGTATTATATGAAACTAGTATTTTGTTTAACTTTTAAAATTTACGGTCAAAAAGACTTCATATGGAGGGCTGACGTGTACCTGAAGGACTATTTATGGACTTTTAAAACTTGAAGGACCAATGGTGCAGAACTCATAAAGTTGAAGAACTATTTATGGACTTTTGAAACTTGAAGGACCAATCGTGCACAACTGATAAAGTTGAAGGACCAATGGTGGATTTTAGCCGTTCATTATTGGTCATATTCCATATAGTTCTGCTTACATCAATGCTTATATCAGGTAGTTGCCATCATTATTATGGAAGCATTTAGGATGGAGCCAATCATTGTCTCATGACATTTTCCATACATTTGTAAAATGACACTAAAAGTACTATGTCACGACACTTTGATGACAGCTAGTTAGATTTAAGCTTTTGCTGTTTATAATGAAGAGTATGGAATCGAAATGTGATGGGTGAGGCTACAAAGCCCATATTGCATTTATACTATAATTTGCTGCCCAAATACATTATATTATAAACTACAGACACCCAAAAGTAATTTATACGGAGTATTATTAATGTCTTGAAAAAATAAATGGTAGTAATGTTCTTTTTATTGTGAATTGATCCTCAGTTAAACTGCTAGACTGGGGCGAAGAGGGACACCGAACAGAAGCTGAAATAGCATCTCTGAGGGCGGCTTTTACACAAGAAGTTGCAGTATGGCATAAGCTTGACCATCCTAATGTCACCAAGGTGCCATTACATCTCTTTGCTGTGATCTGCAATGACAAAACTGAGAACTATTTATGCTACAATATGTGCAATTGCATAAGCTATTTATGACAAAACTGATCTGCAATGGCATAAGCTATACCATTGGTAACATTATCAATGCTTCCAAATCTTACGCTGCTGCCATAACTAATGGTGTATTTCAACATTTGTTCTTTTGTTTTTGCTCTTTCAAGTACACCTGATATGGCTTTGTGGGAGGGGGTGATGAGACCAGAGTGTAAGTTAAAGGCCTGGAAAACGTTTTACTCCATCATTTTGGCTAGACCCTTAAACCCCTTAGATCACATCATCTAGGCTCACATGGACTTAGTCTGTACAAGCAGAACTATGCACATACAAAATGATCATTTGCTTCGAAGGCATTAAATACCTTGATGAGGGAGAAGGATCGTAATTTGTAACATTAGTCACAAACATGAAAATTACTGCAAGCCTAAGCATTTTTCTGCTTTGTGTACAACTTAAGCACCAATTTGGGTATCCTATGTAGGAGAAATGCACCATAAAAACTCTGCTGTGTTATCTGGTATATGCAATATTCTTAGTGTCCATTTTCATTTTTTTTTATTATTACTCAGTAGTCAGTATTTGTAAAATAATTTGATTTATGGTTCAGAACTGGATTTTATTGTATGAATTGTGAGCTCCTCCATTCCATAATAACAGTCATGGGATTACATTACTTTTATCGTTCTGCCTTTCCAAACTTAAGAAGTTTTACCTTAACCCAATGAGACTCTTATTTCGGGATGGAGGGAGTATATTATACTGTGCCAGTGAGAACTGCAGACTACGAAAGTTCCCATGATGATGCACAGATTTTGACAAGAAGCAATGACTTGTACTCCCCAACTGTTTAGGAGAGAAAGACTCTAGAAACTTACCATAAGTAATTTTCTCACAAAACCAAACATACCCATTTAAGATTAGGATCTAGGGGACAGTAAGGAGCAGAGAGGTTCTTCCCCGATGAGTTGTTTCTCCCACGTATCATCAAATCTTTTCTTACAATTACTATCTGGACTTACTAGCTTTTATCATCCAATCATATGAAGTCTTCTAATTTCTTGCTCTTGGATGCTAATGTTTTTAATATATAATGTGATAAAAAGTTTTGAATTGAAAGATTGAAATCCACCTGCTTGTAAAGGTTGTGTATTTGTATTGATTAAACTGAAGTACACATTCAGATTAGAGTTCTAGTTTTTCCCCTTTTGTGTTGTTTATCGAAATGCTCTTCTGCTTAGCATGTGATCAAGGAGCTATAGAATGGTCCGTTTGGAAACTAGAATATATTCCCTAATAACTTCTTGAACCAAGATATCTTAAAAACATTAAAATATGCAATTATTTATCCTTAGATTAAACTGTTGTACCAATCTGATGCACAAAAAGAAGATTGAACTGTTTTCTTTTCACTACATTGCTAATGATATAGTACCTTCCTTTCTTCCACTGCAGTTTATAGGGGCAACAATGGGTTCTTCAGGGTTAAATATACAGACTGAAAATGGGCCGATTGGCATGCCCAGTAACATCTGCTGTGTTGTTGTGGAATACCTTCCTGGCGGTGCCTTGAAATCTTACCTTATAAAGAACAGGAGAAAGAAGCTAGCATTCAAAGTTGTAGTGCAGATAGCCCTTGATCTCGCCAGAGGGTATCTTTTCTGCATTGATTCTCTGCACTTTTTGGGGTCTGTTTGGAACTCATAAAATGTTGGGAAAAGAGAGATGAAATTTGGGAGGAATGGAAATATGGGGTAAATTTAAAATCTGCTTAAAAAAATTCTTTATATATTTCTATCATCTAAAGATCAAAAGAGCTAAATACATGTGAGCCCTTGCCTCTTTTCTTTTTCTTTCCGAGTTCCAAACACAGCATTGACTCCCCCCCCCCCACCCACCCACCCACAAAAAGTCAGCGTGGTCTTTTATTTGAACTTCACGTATAGTCATTAGGTGCCCTCCATCAATAATTCAGGTTAAGCTATCTTCATTCTCAAAAGATAGTTCACCGAGATGTAAAGACCGAGAACATGCTATTGGACAAGACACGGACAGTGAAGATAGCAGATTTCGGGGTTGCTCGCGTTGAAGCCTCGAATCCAAATGATATGACCGGAGAGACTGGGACTCTTGGATACATGGCCCCCGAGGTATGTCTTTCACAAAGGCTTGCAGGACCCACTTTCACTAGTACTCCCCACACTTTTATGGGTTGTGAGTAGTTTGAATGCCCTTTTTTTTCTCTATGAAAAAGAAAAACAGCCCTTCATGTTTCGACTTCTCCTTATATTATATACTCCATACTCTCTCTTATATACACAAGAAATTCTCGAAACGGAACAAAGTAAATCTATTTTTTTTAGCATTGTTTTTTTACATTCTCGTCCATTCCTAATGTAGCCAAACCAGTCATCATTTACTATGTTTTTGTGTGTGTGGGTACATAATGGACTAAATTAAAAAAAAGGCACATTAAACTTCGTTTGCTTCCTAATTAAGGGTTTGTTGGATACTAATGTCATATTCTTGATGAACTGAAAATGGTAACAGGTTCTGAATGGAAGTCCGTATAATAGGAAATGTGATGTATATAGTTTTGGCATTTGTTTATGGGAGATCTATTGCTGTGACATGCCATATCCTGACCTGAGTTTCTCAGAAGTTACTTCTGCCGTGGTTCGCCAGGTTCCGTTCTTACTCCCTCCCCCCCCCCCACCACCTCCCCCCTACCACCAAAAAAGAGAACAAATTCTATTTCCCTGGTGTTTTCCGTGTTCCAAACGGACCCTTAATGTGTCGTTTTCGCGACAGAATCTGAGGCCAGACATACCGAGATGCTGCCCGAATTCGCTGGCGAACGTGATGAAGCGCTGCTGGGATGCAAACGCGGACAAGCGGCCCGAGATGGACGAAGTTGTGTCCATGCTGGAGGCGATCGACACGTCAAAGGGCGGGGGCATGATCCCTCTTGACCAACAACAGGGCTGCCTTTGTTTCAAGAAGCGCAGAGGGCCTTAAGACTGCCCTGCCGCTGCCCGCTGCCCGCTGCCGCCTGCCGCCGCCGGAGTCAAACTCCGGGTTCCGGCCACACACACACACTACCTGCAGGCAAGTTTGAAATTGGGAGTGGATGGGGGGATTGAAGTAGTGGGGTGTAATTAATTCATGCTCTTCCCTTCCATTGCCTTTGTTCTCCACACATTTTAATCTCCTTTGGGAAATTTTCATTTCTGTGTATTTATTACTCGTATTTGACTTAGAGCTTTTGCTGGTGGATTGGACCAACACACCTTCACATGTAGCATTGACATTTATTATTATTATTATTAAATATCAATATATATATATATAAAACATGTTACGGAGTATATGTTACTTCTGTCCCAGTGTATTTGTCGAGTTTGATTTTTTCAAGTCAAACTCGACAAACTATAAGTTTCAATTACTCTCAATTTGTATTTCATATGAGTACATTATTTATTTAATTGAAGTTCATAAAAATAAAATTACTTATTTAAAAACGCTTTTTGAAGTTCAAAAGGTTTACCAAACAAAAGGTAACAAGACTACTATTTTTCTTATTTTTCTCAAATGAGACAAAAATGGGTAAAGAATGTGGTTAAAGCTTGACCATGTAAATAATAAACATGTAATTTAAATTGAGACGGATTGGGTATATCATTTTCACTTTATTGATGATTACAAATTATCCAGTTTGACTACAAAAAAAATCAAACTCGACAAATACTCTAGAACGCAAATATATTTTTATTTTATGATGTCTTATTATAAGAAATCACTCCAAATGGAAGTAAATATAACTTTTATCTCGACGTAGATATATTTTTATTTTCAAAATAGAGTAATTATACAATTACAATGACACAGTAGCCCGTATATTAGAATTCCGATGTTCTTTTTTCTTTGGTATTATCGGTTAGCATTATTTACGTTATATATCCTCTTTTAGACATAAAAACATGGAAGAAAGATCAAAGTAGGACTAAAACATTGAAAATATACCAAAATAGGACATCCTGTTTTTATTCACGAAATAGGACTTACATTATCATACATGGTCATATACATTACTAAAAAAGTATAGTACTCCGTATTTTGCACATGTACACTGACACATTATAACAGGGCCAAATTACATTACCACAGTGTAAAGTCCTATTTCAGGAAAAAAACATGAAAGTCCTATTTTGGTACTTTTCTCTATGTTTTAGTCCTATTTAGGGTGGTTTCTATAAAAACATAAAAATCATACTTTCATATTTTTCTAGGTCTTTTTCTCTTTTTTCATTGAGTTTAATTTATATTATCAAGCTGTTGGGTATATTGTAGGGGAGAATTAATAATTATGATACTGACTTACCATCAATAATAATGTTACGTCTTAGTTAATTAAAGACATCTATGCATTTACCAACCTGCTAAGCAATGTTTGAATGCATCCAACAATTAATAATAATAATAATAATAATAATAATAATAATAATAATAATAATAATAATAATAATAATAATAATAATTCTCACTTCCTCTTTTGTTTTTCATTTGCAACAAAACACTTCATTCAAATAATATGACAATTTTGTATTGATATAATAAGTTATTTAAATTTTTAATTTTTTAAAATTTGTGTAATGACATTTTTCTTGATCTACTTTTTAATCCAATGCTTATTAGAAGTTTTCTACTCGTATGTTTTTTTGTTTTAATTTAATTTTTTTAAATGCACAAGTGTTTGCTAGATTTATATTTAAATACGTATTAGAACTTCCAAGATATCAGGATCGACCTATATAAATCTTGTGTATATACTAATCTCGATGTTGCTAATTACAATTGTTGGCTGAATTTATTTTCAATTTTTATGAAAAATGAGGTATATATTTTGTGTATATACTAATCTCCATGTTGCTGATTACGATTGTTGGAAGAATTTATTTTCAACTTATATGAAAATTGAGGTATATATTCTGCATATATACTAATCTTGATGTTGCTGATTACGATTATTGACTGGATTTATTTTCAATTTATATGAAAATTCAGGTAATATTTAAAAACAGAATTTATATATTTAAAAACTACATAATTATTTTTTTACAGAATAAGAATTGACAACAACTTTATTTTATTTTGTGAAATCAATAATGAAATTAAAGAAAATAATTTGATTAAACTATGATCTTCAATACTAAAGTGTGCAAGTTGATTGGGGATGTAGAGTAGTAGACATAAAAAACTCTTAATTGCCCCTTGGAAGAATGAAAATGCCACATTCAACTTCCATACACCAACCACAATACATGTAATTAAGCCAAACCCTCATGCTTTTCTCATTCAAGATTCACATAGATGACATCCACCCTTCATAGCTGCCCTTTTTTGGGTCATTCCCAAGATCACCCCCAAGCACCAATTTCTTGGTGACATATATAAATATAATTAATTTGTAAATACATATTTAATTTAAGTATATATGTGTTCAATTTTTTTTTAAAAAAAATCCCAACAAATTCTCCTCCCTTGATTCAAAAAAATGATGGAAATAGTGGTTTCTGTGGCACTTTTACTTGTAGGGGTAGTGGTTCTTGTGTTCATACACATATGTATAGTGGGGAGGGCATTGAGGGGCAGAAATGGAATAAATGGGACAATGTCTTTCACCCCAACAAGATGCATAAACAGAAGCCCAAACATGTCCCAAGAAGAGATAAAGAAGCTGCCATGCTTTGAGTACAAGGTGGAGATTGCAGAAGAAGAAGAAAAAGAAGAAGGGCAAAATGGTAAATTCGCTGACTGTGCTGTCTGTTTGGAGGGTTTCAAAGTTGGGGAAAAGTGCAGAGCTTTGCAGTGCAACCATTGTTTCCATGCCCTATGCATTGATTCATGGCTTGTCAACAATGCTGCTTGCCCTATTTGTAGGGCTGCTGCTAAGGGCACTCTTTTGAAGATCTCTTTGGAAGAAGACACTCCCAACCCTACACAAGATGTTGTTGGGGTAGTTGAGATGGCATAAAAAATGGTGAAAAAAGGTATTTCTTCCTCCTATATACCACCTCCGTCCCTGAATATTTGCCCAATTTTGACCTTTTTCTGGTCAATCGTTTTCAACCTTTAACTTATATTTAAATAAAATAATATTTTGAAAAATATTTGATATGATAAATTCTAATAATACTATTTTCTGTATCGATATTTTATATCATTTTTATTTAATTTAAGATCAAAATTTACTAATTTTGATCGGAAAAACTCAAAAATAGACAAATTATCAAGAAAGGAGGGAGTATGTTTGTTATGATTATTTTTTTCAGTAAAATTGTGTGCACCAAACATGATCTTATTAATGATATGCAATGTAATTTGAAATTAACTGCTGATTAAAGTTCGTCAAATTTGTATTAAAAAAAGTCAAATGAAATGAATATTCTTAAAGAGGGTCGCAATACTATTTAAATTTTTTTCTTTTTCCTCTCTTATGTTATTTGGTGTAGGCTCGGACGAATATTCTTATTATTGTCATTCTTTTTGTTATCAAAATTATTACTCTTTTCGTCCCCAATTTGATTACAGATTGAAGTTTACGAGAAAAAATATCTCACTTTTTAAAATAATTTTATTTACAAATCGATATATCAATAAAAAATGAAAATTAGATATTAAAAAACTAGATCAAAAGTTCTACAGTACAAAATAAGAGGTGTCAAGAATATTTTATTTTACCAAATACTCAATGAAATCGCTTAAACAAACAAAAATTATCGAGTGAGAGAAACAAAATTATA
Organism: Cuscuta campestris; assembly: GCA_900332095.2. NCBI lineage: Eukaryota > Viridiplantae > Streptophyta > Magnoliopsida > Solanales > Convolvulaceae > Cuscuta > Cuscuta campestris. Next base: position 1,039,575 of record OOIL02005600.1, read on the forward strand.
CCAATACCACTTCTCGAGGTAAGAATGTTTCACAAACAAGTAATATCAATGTATGTGTCATCACTACAAGTGTCGTTGTGATCACACTAAACAAGTAGTGTGGGCGCGGGGGCAGCGGTGAGCGGGAAAACACGAGAGGTATGTTTATGGGGAGGTTAAAAGAGAGGAGTCCGGTTCTATGGCCACTAGTTTCCAGTGGCCACGGAAGCCACTGCCCTCTACGGAGCTCCGTTCATAAAATTGATGATTCTTACCTCTCTAACCCCTCCTCCCCCCTCCCGCCAAGTCCTATCTAAACTAATCACCCCACCTACGTCAATTGCACCTCCTGAGTATAATTGACTTCAAAGTCAAAAGTTTTGACTTTATACTTAGAGAACAGTGGCTTCCGGGCTCAAAAGAGAGATGAATAATCAATTTTTTATCGGACTATCGGAGCATCGTAGATTCGATGTCCCAAATGGGGTCATCATGTGATGTTGTAATTCTACAATCCCTCATAATAATATACTTTAAAAAAGTTGTTTATATAAAAATGTTTATTAGGGCTTTAATTAAAGTTTAGGATAGCAACATTTTTTAGGATAGCATCGTACATTTTTTTTTGGATAATAGTGTGGCCAAATTTTAGTGACATTGTCAAAATCATTCTCTTTTTTTTTATTCTGATTTGGTCAAGGAGCCAAATTAACCAAAAACTCAGATTTGTGGTCGTGGCCCAAGAAATATTTCATATATTCGAACATGTCTTCTCACGTGCAGGTACAGTCCTTTTGGAGCCTTGCACATGAAACCATAATTTCTTTAAAATTGGGTGGCGCTGAGTTTCGTTCTCGCAACTTCTTAGTCAACAAGACTCCGATACCGACAAGGAACCAACTTAAGAGTAGGTCTTATTTAGGGAAAATGTTTTCATTTGGTACTAACATTTTTGATATTTTATTAATAATAAAAATTAGCTTTGAAGATATATATTAGCGTCAAACATTATTGTTAGATATACTTTCTAAGATGCTGATATTAAATACCGAAATTGATGCAAATCGGACTCGTAATCTGGGAATAAGAGAAGCCAAACACATCTCTCCATATTGTTTGTATGTATGGTGGTCAAGGCCGGCCCTGGGGTAGGCATAGGGGGCTGCCGCCTAGGGCCCTATTCATAATGGGCCCATAAATATTTTTCTCTAATATTACTAGTAATATATGAGTAAAAAATAATCACTTTAGGATTTTAACCTTTCAATTTTAAGTAAATATATACTCCCTCCGTCCCAAAAAGATTTACATCTTTCCAAAAAATTGCGTCCCATAATCTCCTACCCATTTCTATTAAAAAATCACTTTTATCCCTTACTTTTTCAAACCCTACCTATCACATCATACCTTTTTCCTTATAATCTACACATCACATCCTACTTTTTTACATCAAATCAAGGTTATTTTTGGAAAGTCAACACAAAATTATCTCTCCCTTAATTTCCATTTTAATCAAAATGTGTAAAACTTTTTGGGACAGAGGGAGTATATATGAAGTACTCCGTACAATAATAATAATATGACACATTCAATCATTTTAATTCATCGAGTGATATTATCTTTTTTTAAAAAAAAATTATAAGAGAAGCCATTTAATTGGCCTAAAGCCCATAAAATGTTAGGACTGGCCTGATGGTGGTTCTGATTACCTCTTTTTCTCTAACAGAAAAAAATAATCCACATCTCCATGTTTGTTTGGCAACTGGTTCAACGTTTAGATTTATCATTTCGAAAAAAAGATTATCTCATGGTAATGTTTAGATTTGCATCGTTAAAAAATAATCTAAAACGGTAACTGAAAATATTGTTTCAAGCAGAGCCTTCATCATCTTTGTCTCAATGTAAGTTCCCTCCTTTGATATTTCTTTATATTTTCTTCTCGTCATGCTGAAAATTTTGTTTTATACCAACTCAATTTTGTTTTATACCAACAGTTTATATACCAATTATTTTATCTTCACTTTTCTGATGTGCAACCAGATCATTTTGAATCTAACCAGTTGATCACTTGCTAATAGACTCCCATCCTCTTGACTTCTATTTTTTGAGCACCAACACTTAAAGAACCACGAGCCGCTAGGTATGGACTTTCATACGAACAATCGGATTAAACAAGGCACATACATGTCGTTGGATATACCTTCCACATAAACAACTGGGCTAGAGACCAGGGCCACCAAGAACGAACGTTTAAACGAACACCTTAACATACGAGATGAGCTAAAACTAGCTCTGATACCATGATAGAATTTAGAATGTGATAGTGACTACTGAACTGGGTCATAAGACACTTAAACTGAACCACATTAAAAACTTATATACCGATTATATTTTTTCTCACTTTTCCGATGTGGGATATTCTCTAATAGGGTCTAGCTAGGTGATCACATTCAATCTCGCTTTTGAGACGAGGAGAAAAATTTTCTTCCTCTATTTCCCTTTGATTACTAATCCGGACAATATTCTATTTCTTTCCTCAATTCTATAAATTTGTATATTCTCTTGGAGGGTGTTGTTGGAGGGTATTTTTTTCCTCTTCCTCTATTTTCCCTTCTAACTTTACTTTAGCTTTCATTTTTTATTGGATCTACAAATGAGGAAGGGAATGCAAATTGATTACTAAGAATAACTAATTTGCGAGACAAAAAATGGATTAAAAATATATGATGGAGAAGAAGATCCGGTAGTGAGATTTTAATTTGATAAGAGGGAGAGTTATATCCATCAACAAGTTAATTGAATAAGAACTTATTTGAAATAGCGTTAGAGGTTAGCGTTTTGAAAAACTTATCTACAACGTGTATTTAGCGTTAGCGTTTTCGAAGTTGATCTGCACTATTAAAAATTTATCCAAAACATTAACACTAATTGAAAATGTTATTCCCAAAGGGCCCACAAATAATAAAATATAAAGAGGAAAAGTGAAGAAATTTACAATTTTTGACTGAAATTATTTTCAAATCATTTTATATGAAAAATAGTGTAGAATTAAAAAAATAAAAATTACATATTTAAAAGTTACATCAAAAGATCTAAAAAACTAGCGGTGACAAGTTGGTAATATTTGTATCACTCTAATTTGTGACTCTTATATTTCTCGTCATAATATGACACCCAAAGCAGGTGTCGAAATAATCAAACCAAGTTTCGATCGGGTTTGTTGTTCGAAAACGGTAAATTACTCTCGTCCATCAACAAACATGAGAAAGGAAGGCTTGCTTAGCGTGTAGGTTAGGAGGTCTAGAGATAGAAATCATTAATTTTATATTGGAGGGATTTTCCATGATATTAGAATCTCATGTCATGAAATGACCCAGACCTGTTCGTAAAATTAACTGTTCATACTTCTAAATCCCCACCCCACTCCGACCCACTCCGACCCCTTCAATTGTAGTCTTGAAGTTAATTTAAAGTGGGTGTCAAATAACAGTGTCACTCCATCTACTCCCTACTTCGTATGGAATAATAATAATAAGCCAAATTGGAAATCCTTTTATCCGTTCCCCTCGCCCCATACATATATGATGAAACCAAATTCACCATATCTCCTTCTACACACATTCTTCGACAGATCTGTAAAAATAGACACCGAGAGAGAACGAAGAGGTGGCGATATGGGCGGCCATGATTGCTCCGAAGAGGAATCGGAGCGGAAGGAGGCGGAGTTGCTGTTGCAGGAGCGGCGGCGGTGTTTTCTGAAATTGCCATGTCTCGGGTCAAGCGATCGGGCCGGATTCGGGCCGGACTGGTCGAAGATGATGCGATCGGCCGAGATCCAGAAGCAGTCGGTGTGGTTCCGGGGGTTCATGGCCGCGAGGCAACTCCGGCGGTGGTCGGAGATCCGGTGGAAGTCCTGCCTCCGTCGGCTCGAGAGGCGAAGCAGTAGCAAGGTCGCCGGGTGCGGGTGCGAAGGCGGCGAGGAGAGGGGGAGATTCCGGTACGACGCTCACAGTTATGCGCTCAATTTCGACGACGGACCGGTGCTAAAGGAGAATTTCTCCGTTAGGTACGCGGCGGTCCCGGCGGCGGTGGCGGCGGCCACTAAGGCCGCTTTGGCCTGAATGAGGAGGCGGCCGGGCTGTTAACTGAATTGCGCCGTTTTTTGCGGGCACGAGGTCGAGCTCAGTCTTGGGCCATGCACCCGTGACACGCCTATGGAACGATTCATTTTCTTCTTTTTTTTGTTGGAATAAGCCAATTAGGAGTACTTTTTTTTATTTATATGATCAATTTTTACATTTAGTTGTTCATTTTTTATTAAAAACTTATTTAAAAAATGTAAATGTGACATAACTTTTGTCAAGTGTGAAAATTGTGAAAAAATTCGTCTTAATTCTTTATTCATTATAGAGAGTAGATAACTTGTTTTTGACAAACAAAAAACAAACTAAATTAGAAATAACTATTTGATTAAGTAAAATTTGCACTAAATAGTACTAAAGCATAATGACTTTCTCAATTTAGGAATTAAACTTTTTTATTCCCTAAATATAACTTAATAATGACTTAGTGAGAGGAATAATGTCCAGTAATGATGGACATTTACTTGAATAATGACTATTTGATAATGACCAAAAGTCCTACATTGAAAATAAAAACATATGATCCTATATTGGAAAAGTCATTATGTTTTAGTCCTATTTAGGTAAATTTCTCTTTGATTAATCGTTCAAAAAAATTTCTTTGAACGAAAGATGTCTAGAAAGGTGTTTCATATAGGAGTCAATAAGTTGCTCGTATAGAAGTTTATCTCTGACTCCCATTTAGTTTTTTAACTCGATTCTTTGCTAAAACTCTATCCCTATTGAGGTGCGTGGTGTTTGAGTATTACCGGTGCAATTGAACTTGAAGTGCAGTTATAAGAATGTTACTAAACTATTCATTTTTTGTTAAAAATGTCACTATATCTTTTATTTTCTTTTAATAAATAATACTTCGTATCATTGAATTCTACCGCCACTCAGATATTTTTGACAAAAATGTCATTTTCAATTTTTTTTCTTTCAATAGTATCAATGAACTCTCTAAAATATTTAAAAGTATCACAAAAAAAGTGACTAATCAATTAATTGCACACTAGGGGAGGAGCATTAGAATCACCCCACATCAAAAGAGTAAACAAACAATGATGTGCTAATAGAGTTTGTGTTGAACTTATAATGTGATTTGACTATATGAGTCAAACCAGACTCATGACCAATTGAGTGACACTTATTTGTTTTTGAATAATGACTAGAATTTTGCAGTTTGTTCATTTCAAAGGAATCGTCTCACTTTGAATGACATGCACGTGAAAACTTTTTCTTTAATTTATTGTATGTATAGATTACATATTTTAAAATGTAAAATATGTAATTGCATATCTAATCCATTTAAAATCTGATTCGGATATACGTCTGTTTAAATAATTGTTTATCCAAATATCCATTATACTTGGCCTAGATCGATATCCAATAATACGGATTGTACCTTATCTCTAACCTTACCATTAGTCCATAACCTTAATTATCCTCTATCCTTAAAAAACCCTAACATTAAACAAAGTTCTATGACTTGCCTTTATTGGTTTTACCATTGAGCAATGCTAGTTTTAGAAATAAAATGGTCACAAACTTATCATTTATGACTTAAACTTTCATTTTAAATTTATTTTAGACTACTTCATTTTCTTTATTAAAAATTCACAAATACTCCGTAATAAATTTGTGAAATTTGTGAAAATTTTATTTGTGAATCTAACATTTTTCTTTACCATTCCATTATGTGTCAGGTAAACATGGTTCTTGCCTTTGTTAATTGACTACTTTTTTATTGTCATATTCATGGGTTTATGAGTGCATTTGTGGTTTTTGGTTGTTTTGGGAACCTTCTTTAAATTCTTTTTTTTTTCATAGAATAATCCTGTCTGCACTTCTTAAGTGGGAATGATGCAAAATGGCATGTGATTTTAAGGTGCATTGAAGAATGAAGATTGCCTTCTTTTAAGCAAATTTTGGCATTTTGCAGTGTATTAAAAACTACCATTATTTTCTTTACGTGTTCCGACGTTTTTTAGTATTATGGATTCCGGTATTCATTTTCATATTCCTTTTTTTAACCATTTGGATTTTTTATTAACGGTTTAGAATATTTGGTCAGATTTGGATATTCGATCAGATTCGATTATGCAAATTGGATTTGGATATATCTTAAACCAAGAATTATCTGTCGGATTCAGATATAAAAATGTAAATATTTGTCTGATACAGATACGAATTTAGATATCTCAAAACTTAATCAGATTCGAATATGACATATCTGTCACGGGTATTATCTGTTTACCCAACCCAAAAGATACACACATCTAAAATTATGAAAGTATTAAATATGTTCACCTCTATTTGAAGGACTAGAATCTTGATAAATCGGATGTGGAAAAAAGATTTTGGCTTTTTGTATACTTTTTCTTCATAGCACGTTCGAAACTTCGAATATTAGATCTATGGCGCAGTTTGAATTTGACCGGCCGGAAACCTCGTCGGGATATACACAAAATGTTTCACAATGTTATTTAACTATTTCATCTAATTAAATTTATTTAAATTGGATGAAAAGTTTAATAAATAATATGGTGTTAACGTCATCGGCAGTGCGGAGTGCATGTTCATTCAATAATATTACAAATTTTGTAACAGAGTCAACGACTTGGGAGCTAGAGTGTCCGGTAGCCTGGTCAAAGGACAGTAGCTCTTGGAAGGGTCCAAAGGGCAAAGCCCCTGATTGATACCTTTTTATTTTTGACATTGTTACTCTATGAAAATTTTTTGAATTAATAAAAATCGCCTTAAATAAGACTAAAATATAGAGAAAAGTATTAAAATAAGACTTTCATGTTTTTTTACTAGAAATAAGACTTTACACTGTAGTAATGTGGTTGTAATGTGATATTGTACATGTGCACATTCCTCTACTTTTTGGATTGTACATGACCATGTTTGGTAATGTAATTGCATTTTATGTCCTATATCAAAAATAAAAACCTGGAAATCCTATTTTGATATGTTTTTAATGTTTTAGGTTTACAGTCTTTCTCCATTGAATTATCATTAGTGGAGTCATAAATTATCAAATGAATAAAATTATACTGAGTACATTCAGATGTTAAGTTAGTGATAACCAAAATCACATTTTGCAAGGACGCATACTTTCAAATGTCTAAATTAAACATTAAAGTATTTCGTGATTAGACAAGACGATTAGTATAGAAAATTACGGAACACGATGTTTACAGAAATAATTAACGCATATATTCGAATGTCTTGGTCAAACATTATTCGTAAATGTCACGTATACCAATCCTTCTAACATTATCAAGCAACGTTGTCCCTCGTCCATATTTTCCAACACTGAAAAAGGTTATACTCTGTATAATCTAACGCCCTATTTTTTTATGTTGCACCTTGAACTAGTCTTGGAAAAGCCCAACCAAACTGGAGATATTAAAAATTTTACGGTTTTACAGTGAGGTTCTAGAGTCACACACTTTGAGTGACTCCAAATAGTACCAACAAACATTTGAGCGCATACGATGCTCTAATCGTAAAACGATGGTTTCTATCATCCAAACCCACTTGTAAACCCAATTGATGCGGCCCGACCCAAACCCATTCACCTCTCCCTTCAATTGTACTGCTTAAATTTAGTTTACTTTGACATTAAAAAATGACCCCAAAGTTAACATTAACATACTGCATCCGCCCCAAAAAGCATAGTAAGTTGTGATTTTTAAAAAATTTAAGTGTGTATTTTGGTATTAAGTTTAGAAGAAAAAATATCACTACTCTTTATTACTTGCTAACATTAAATATGAGGCATTTTCATTCTTGTGTAACTATCATTTAATTCTCCTACAATTGAAATACTTATTTTACTTCAGTTTCTTTGAATGATGATTGAATAGAATAAATGTCAAAGGAGATATTATAACAAACATTTGTTAGTGGAATGAGACAACCTTAAATTATGTCTCAACCATATATAAGGGGAAACACACCATAGTGCCTTCTCCACACCCCACNACCTTAGTGTGTGCATCACTAAGAGTAAATTTAGTAAAAAAAAATGTCTCTTTTTTCACACTAATTATTTTATCTAAACTCTAAGCTATGGATATTACATTAATATCAACTTGACTCTAGAATATGTATATTAAAATACCTTTCTCAAAACAAAAATAATCAGTAAAGTTGCTCAAAAACTTCATAATCACGATGCGAATGTGCGGGATTAGATGCTCAGTTTTTTCAATATCCGATGATCAGAATTACCGTAAATTACAGACAATAAATGGCTACACCATCACGAAAATCACAACGACAAAAGGACTAAATTAACAATTTCTCATAATAACAAAAAAAATTAAAAGAAAATGCAACATCATAAATCCTCCCTACATACATAGATCCTCTTCTTTCTTTTTCTGTGGGATTTTTCTTGGTTCTTCAATCACTAATAAATCTACACAATCAAACTTAATTGAGAACTTCCATTACCATTTACATATGAAGAAGAGCTCTTACCTTTATTATTCTTGGACCAAAGCCAAACCTTGGAAACAGAAAAGCTTTCCCCTTTAGCTCTAGCACTAATAATCCTCTTGCTCCCAACATTATCATTATTGTTATAATTGTCATTAGTAATATCATAATCTCCTCCATGATGATCAACCTTGACTACCTTCATCTCTCTATCATCCACAATGTATTGGCAAGAACCCATTGAATAGCATCTCCTCCCATCCAAACCGCCGCCTCCGCCGCTTCCCGCCGCACCACCACCACCGCCGACCAAGCTTCTCAACTTCCCCAGCCGAACCGAAAAAACCCTCTTGCTAATTCCGGTCCTGTGATCTCTCGCCTCGTCGCCGCAGACAGGCGGCGACAACGAATGGCCCCCTCCCCCTGTCTCCACTGCCGCCGCTGCAGAGCCAATGTGGGACCTGCAGAGGGGGCAGGTGGAGTTGGAGAGGAGCCACGTGTCAATGCAGTGGGTGTGGAAGGCGTGGGAGCACAACGGGAGCAGCCTCAGCGAGTCCCTCGCGGAGAACTCGCTGAGACAGACCGAGCAGTCGAATGGCGGCTCCGCGGCGGAGCCGCCATTCGCGACCTCGCTGTAGCGGAAGACGGGGAGCGCGTCGATGATGGACTGGTCGAGGCCGGAGTCGTGGAGGCGGAAGAGGTGCTGTAGCTGGGAGGCCGGAGAAGAAGAAGAAGAAGAAGACGAAGCTTCGTCTTCCCGGGATTGATGAGAAGAAGAAGCAAAAGAAGTGGCCATGAAGTGTCTGGTGAGGAGATGGAGAATGCCAAAGAGGAAGAAGATGATGGCTATGATCACTATCACTAGTAGCAGATTTGAGCTAATTCCACTCATATTTTGATGGGTTTTTTCTCACTCAATAGAGTGGCATATGACTGTAATTTTTGCTTCTTCTTTCTTGTTTTTTGCAACTTGAGGGAGATGGAAATGGGAAGGAGAAGGGGGGGGAGAAAAGAAGAGTTTTCATGGCGATTTTCTTTCAGACATTTTCGCAAACAGGTTGTGTGCACGGAGCTTGGGAGCGAGAGAGGAAGGGAGAGTTGACATTTGGACTTGACAAATCAAATCAAATTCACTACCCGAGTATAAATAAATACTCACCCCTCCCAAAATGTTTGCCACATCACGCAAAAAGGAAATTTCAAGTTTTTTCAAATTATTTTATTTAATGTTTGATATACAAAATAAAAAGTAAAATTTACATATTTAAAAATTACGTCAAAATTCTTCAAAAAAGAAAATGATAAATAATACGGAATATTTTATTTCATAAAATAATTAATGAAAAAATATATAAATAAGCAAACGTTCTTGTAATTTTTAAATACTTGACTGTGACATATTTTTCCTGAGGGAAAGAGTAAGAGACTAGAACTATGTGACTGCCACTACAAGTAATTGGCTGAATTTTTTATCTTGGTAGGGTAGTTTAATTTTTTTTGAATGTTATTGATTACTCCGTATATTAGAAGCCACACTTCAAAAAACGTGTAAAATCTTAATCCCTCTGTCCCAGAGTATTTTTCCAGTTTTGACTTTTGGAACTGTTCATCTAAGCACTTTGACTCATCAAATTCTCTCAATGTGTAAGCCTAAATATAGTCATGTGTGATCTTGTTTGATTTATCTTAACATATAGATTATTAATATATAATTTCTATAATTTTTTAATATACAAATTACAAGATAAAATGGATTAAAGAAGTGCATTGGATGGTGTGTAAAAATGAAAGTGGATAAATACTCTGGAAAGGAGGTAGTATCATTTATAAATTATTTTAATTACAAATTATTATAGAAATAAAAGTATAAATCACACCATTTAAAATACATAAGAAAAGTTTTATAAAACAAGAGACGACAAAAATATTTTATTTTATCAAATTATCAATAAAAATATACAAATAAACAAAAGTTATCGAGAAATCGTAATAGTGACAGAAGTATTCATTTTGGGGATTACTTATTTCAATATAAATTGAATTAGGATATAATTCTGATTAAATTTCATGAACAAATTCATATTTCTTTTAGCACAATAAAATATAATTGTGTTGATTTTAAAATAAATTAAGTTTTAAAAAACCAAATAAAATTGGTTTTTAAATGTAAAATGACATTCTAGTGAAAAGTCAAATTGGTGTGGACTGTAGAGTATGAGTTTGGTAGCGCACTAGGCATTTACACGTCTATTTCACACATTGACTTTACCTCAAGTGGGGAGGGCATCTCATTGTTGGGTAGGATTGTTTTATCTCTCTCCTTAGCATAAGACTTTTTTGGTTTTTTGTTAAAAAGTCAAATGGGTCATATCAATTAAACTACTTCCTACTCCCTCCGTCCCTCTGTATTTGTCCACTTTCATTTTTACACACCATCCAATGCACTTCTTTAATTCATTTTATCTTGTAATTTGTAGATTAAAAAATTATAAAAATTATATATTAATAATCTATATGTTAAGACAAATCAAACAAGATCACACATGACTATATTTAGGCTTACATATTGAGAAAAGTTGATGAGTCAAAGTGCTTAGATGAACAGTTCCAAAAGTCAAAACTGGACAAATAAAGGGGGACGGAGGGAGTATGACTTAGATTTCATCTAATCTTTTCTTTTAAAAAAATGGAATCACATCTTGTCCTGTGTTAGTAGAAGAAGTAGATCGTGGCATAGTGGTATGTGATTCAACTGAACAAATATAGTAAATTTTTGTCGCGACTAATCTAACCTACAAGGGATCGAATCCAGATAGTTGTTTTTAGGATTCGAACCCTAACCTTGTAGGTCGTCAACAAAGCTTACCTAGTGTCTTTTCCAGTTGAGCTATGTCTCAGGATTAATCTTATCTTATTCTACTTTGCCAAATATCACTCCAACCCCATCTCCTATCTCCTATCTCACTCATATTCAGTGGCAGGCGCATAAAATTCAAACTGTATGGTAACAATAAAAAAGGGTTAGTTGAGCACATAGGGGCAGTCTTTTATGAGCTTAACCAATAATATTCTAGTATTAACTTAGCTACTTGCATACCACTTGTGTACACCAAGTCGCGCACCAGTTCTTTGCACTGGAACACTAATAACACACACCGGTACAAAATCACAATGCAAAGTTTTACGATCGGTGATGACACTGATATTTTGTGTCAGTGTGTGCCCTAGGTCGGGAAGTGCTCATATTGAATAAAAAATTGCTAAAGGCCGCTTTAATCTTAATCTCACTTTTCATCCTAACATTCTTACAAATATTCACAAACATTAAGAATGGCAAATTTATTCTTTTAATTTCTTTTAAAGAAAACATTACTTGCTCCATATTTATTTTCACTAGTTGTTACAAATTAAAATCAGTCTTATCTCATACTACCTCCGTCCCAGAGTATTTGTCCACTTTCATTTTTACACACCATCCAATACATTTCTTTAATCCATTTTATCTTGTAATTTGTATATTAAAAAAATTATAGAAATTATATATTAATAATCTATATGTTAAAGACAAATCAAACAAGATCACACATGATTATATTTAGGCTTACACATTGAGAGAATTTGATGAGTCAAAGTACTTAGATGAATATTTCCAAAAGTCAAAACTGGACGAATAATCCGGGACGGAGAGAGTATTTCTTTAAGAATTATGTCAAGTTGATGAAGTAGCAAAATGGTGAAACGAATAGAAGGGAGTGCATGGCACAATTGAATTTAAAGGTTCATAACACCCACAAAAGAGAATTTCTCTTCTGTTTATCTATGATTTGATATGATTGTGTTTTCCTTTTTAGAACTCTCTTTCTGTTTTGCCATCATTTTTTCCTCCACTTCCTACTAACGGTTTACCCTCTTCTTGTTAAATTTTTGGCATTTTTAATAAACATTAAATGAACTAATTTGAGTATGTTTATCAATAGGTTCACTAATAGTTTTAACTATTAATTAATGAATGTATGTTCTCTTATATAAGATATATATTTTGATAATATATACACCAAAAATGGTTATTGATTCTCAAAGTTAACCCATTAATAGAAGAATACGGTAAGAATTACAATTTTATTAAACCAATCTTCTATTATTATTTTTTATGTATTGTTTAAAAGTATTAGTCAATTTTTTCGGAATTAACTGACCATTAATCTCTATTATTCAAGACGAATTTTAAACGGAGCGTAGCGTAACACACGTATTAATGACTACTTAATCACCATTAGTATGCCACTAATGTCATGATTTAATACCAAGCATTACGTGTGTATATATTACAACTTTTAATGCCTAGTTATGAAAATCAAGGGGTTCTCTCATTGTATGTGGGTTCCATACATGAGAGGAGAAGAAGAAGAGAAAAGGAAATCCTTCTTCATTTTTAAAGAGAGAGATCTTGAATTTCTGACGATTCCCTTCAAGGTTTTTTGGTCATTAATAATCCCACGTTGCTCATGTTCGTTGGTGTGTTGGTCCAAACAATCACCACACACGAAATCGGTTTATCCCAGGAGGAGAGTGCCCACGTTTTTCCGGTACAGTAGGCAGGCACTACTACCTAAAGGACGGCTCCAGCAACTTCGCTGTCCTTCACGATTTTTGGTTTTGCAAGTACAGTTCATAACGACCTCGCTGCATTCTGCCTCAAGCCGTAATATCTTCACCGGTGTTCTGGTACTAGCCATAATGACCTCAGCATTACTCCAGTGACCTCGCTACCTCTCACAGTGACTTCATCCCTGACTTACTACTTCAGTCCGTGCATAATGTCCTTGTAGCTCAGTGCATAATGTCCATGTATAGCAAAGACATTTGAAGATCTAGAAAGTCATTATTTTCAGTTTTGTTTAATTTGTTTTGTCATATTCTGAATAAAGTATAAATTCTGAATATATTTAATATTTTCTAGGGCCGTTCATTTTCTTCGTCCATTGTAATCCGTACGTAATTTGTAACACTTCTAGTGCTCTAACAACTTTTCTCGAATGTGAGCTTTATTTAAATGACTGATTGAATAAGTTATTTGACTATCTATTGAAAATATGTTTTGCAAACTTTACTACTTTTAACTACTTGTTAACTTTCCCTAAAAAAAACTACTTGTTAACTTGGTATAAAGGAAATTATGTTTAAAAATGGTTTCATGTATTATAATTTACGGATTATAGAATATAAATTAAATTACTCCTTATAATTAATTTATATAGAGTATAATATAATATGCTCCACGAAATAATACTCCCCCTGTCTTTCATAGGCTTTCCTGTTATGCATTGCGAGACTTGACTAATTTAATACTACTTCTGTCCCAGAGTATTTGTCCACTTTCATTTTTACACACCATCCGATACACTTCTTTAATCCATTTTATCTTGTAATTTGTATATTAAAAAATTATAGAAATTATTTATTAATAATCTATATGTTAAGACAAATCAAACAAGATCACACATAACTATATTTAGGCTTACACATTGAGAGAATTTGATGAGTCAAAGTGCTTAGATGAACAGTTCCAAAAATCAAAACTGGACAAATACTCCGAGACGGAGGGAGTAGATAACGTTTATTAAATATTTTATTTACATGATAATCTTCTAAACAATTACTTTCAAATTTGTAAATCTTTAAATGTAATATCTTAAACCAAAGTAGGATTTTAATTTTAGAAAAAATGTAACTATTTATTAAATATTTTATTAACATCGTATTCTTCTAAATAATTTTAAACAATCCGAAACATTATTTTTAAATTATTAAAATATATTTAAAGTTTATTTATTATATTCTCATCATGGAAAATTTTGAAATATTTTTCTATAGTTAATGAATTTTTATTTCAAAAGTGGACTAGTTAGGAAAAGCAGTCAATTCGAAAGGACCATTTTAGAAAATTAGTACATGCTTTTAAAGTCATTTTAACACGATTTTGACCGTGAATGAATGAGTAATTGAACTTTTTTTCAATTAACGAGTACCAATTTGACAATTATTTCATCTATTACTAACTTGAAAAAAAATATACAAAATAATAATTGAGTACCATTTTAAAAATTTATTTTACTCCGTATTCAAAATAGTGAAAAGCAAGTTTCAAAGATGCCTATAAACTTATAAAGTATAAACCATGGTGTTTTTTTACAAGAAAATATCAACCAAAACGACGGCGTTTTGCTCTGAGAGTGAATCTAGCGGTAAACGGCATTGAGCGCAAAGCGCAGTTCCACACCCAATCGCCCGGCCTTCCCACCGCCGTCTGATTCCGGAAATCATCGCCGGCCGGTTCCTCTCTTCGTCCGGTCGTCGGCGAGTTCCAATTTCATTGAGCAGCTCACAGTTATTCGTTCGTTCTAATCGCAGTTCTCCTTCGTCACCTGCAACTTCTGTCGCAGCTCATATCTCTGCCTGGTAATCCGTCTGATCTGTTAGTTGGATGCTTGGATCGTTGTTTGAAATTTGAATTTAAATTTTTAGTTTGCCTAATTCCATGTGCTGTTTCTGATTTAGGTACTTCAGTTTATGTATTGTCACTGAATTCTGACTAATGTAGTTGGATTTTCTTATTGACTGATAGTTGGAGGACAATACTTTTGTGAGAAGGAGCCTAAATGTTATGCCTTTAATGTTGAAAGTAAATATATTCAAATGACAGTTTTTTTTGAAGAAGTATTCATTTCCACTTTTATAGTATCATATTCTGGTCCAGTCTAAGGGTGAGAGTGTATAGCAGGAGACTGTCTCAGGTTGGAGTGGTCTCATTAGTTCTTGAATTGTTGTGGATAATTGTCTTGGGAAATTGATGAGGAACATTTTTGGAGCAGATTTCCTTACAGGAGTTCTTGGTACCCAAGAAATAAAGGAAGATACTAACGCACATATACATATTCCTTTAATTTTTATTCAACTGAAAAGTCTTTCAACCTCCTGTTTAGGTTTATGCGGTTTCCGCTAAATAAGAACTGGAAATTCTAGTATAATATAGAGATGCGGGAGAAGGGAAAAACAAGGGTCTCTATTCAATAAAGCCTTGACTTCCTTAATTAACATTTTTGCTTCCTCACACAACTTCTTCAAATGAATTGGGACTTGGGCTTCAATTACTATATTTGTTTTTGAACAAAGTGCAGCTTTTCATTGAAATAACGTTATCAACAAATACAACACTCGATCTCAGCTCAGAAACAAAGCAACAAACACAAACAACCTCCTAACTACTCCAAGGTTTTATACTCTTTATATCTTACTTTATCCACTTGATATTGTCCTCCATGTTAATCTCCTACTTGTGAATCTTTGCATTCCTTGCTTTCCAAATCCCATAGCAGGTAGCTGCGTATATAGCTCTAGTCACTTTTCTTTTGTTCCTGGGCTTTATATTCTTCAAACTAGCTTTTCTTTCTTTGACAGAGTCTCCAGCCAGATCATATCCTATCCATGATGACAAGCCTCTTCTGATTTCACCTGCATAAGGACAATTGCAAAATTGGTGTTGGCAATCTTCGTTTGCCCCTCCACAAAGAGTGCATTCCAGATCCCTAACCAGATACTAATTAAATCTACACTTAGTAAGCAGTCTGTTTTTACATATAAGCCACATTACAATATTTTGGTTCTCCTGCATCTTTAATTTTAGAATAAAACATTCTTTTTCTATTTAGCTGCCAGCCTGGCACTGCATGAAACCTGAACGAGCAACCCAATGACATTTTATTTTACTATTTGGAAGTATGTAAATTTATATGTAATTTTGTAATTTCTGAAAGTATTCTGTAGATAATTGAAAAGCTTGAAAATTTGGGGACAGTTTAGGGCAACTAACTCTAATATTTAAGTTGAAAATGGCTTTAGAGTGCACCTTGAAAACATAACTATGAAGCACCTTTGGTTAGAATATGGTATTAGTATTTAAGTTTGGGGTAGTGAAAAGTTGAGGAAAAGTTTTTGGGATGGAATGATATGAATTTGACAAAAATGATCTGTAAGTATGGTGTGATATGGCTTCCTTATTATGTTGAAGGGGGATTTCATGCATGACCCACTATGCCCATAACTTTACTCTTCAAATTTTTTGCATTTGATATTTCAAGATTGTGCACTTTTTTTTAAAATGAGAATATAAACCATTTCATATTTTCACCCATTATGGGAGTCTTATTTTCTTTTCTCTATTTTTTTTCTTGTGCAACTATATAGGGGTTTAAGTTCAAGTGTGCTATTATTGACACCTCAAAGGAAGTTCATCATGCTTGAGTGAATTGGACCATTAATACCTTCTGGTTGTATCCCCTGCCAAGGGGTTCATGTTGATTGGTGATTGACCACGCTGATTTTGCACATTAACCCACTCAGGCTCTAATGTACATAACCCTTCTGAATTTCTGACCTAACTTGCTTTGCACATCCAAGAGAGTACAAATATGGCATTGCATCGTTTCTCTAGAGCTTCCTATGGCTTCCATCGTTACTTTCAGCCATCAATTGCTGTCCTTTCCATACCCTGGAATCAACAAAATCCTAGCTCTAGTTCCACTCATCATTCCATCCTAAACAACAACCCTTCCCAGACCTCTTCTTCACGTCCCTCTAATTCTATTCAAGATTTTGAAAAATTATATTCGAGGTACTTCATACACTCATCTTCTCCAAAAATTGGACATTTGGGTCTCCAGCAGTATTTATATTTCTCCACGTTAGGCAACTCAGAACCTAAGAATGAGCCGAAATCTTCTTGGATTGATTTGTATTTGCCCCAAAGAGTTCGGCCCTATGCCCATTTGGCTCGACTGCATAATGCCATTGGGACTTGGTTACTCGCTTGGCCTTGCATGTGGTAAGCCAAGCATTCTCTGCCTTCACAAAATAAGATTTGATGTATTCCATTAATTTATTTATTTTCAGCTCTATTCTTGTAGGTCAATTACTCTCGCAGCATCGCCGGGGAGTATACCTGATGTTAAGATGATGGCTCTGTTTGGTTGTGGAGCTTTGCTTCTACGAGGTGCTGGATGCACCATTAATGATCTACTTGATCGTGACATTGATGTGAAGGTAATTAAGGCTTTTGATTCACAAATGCTTTCTCACGACATTAATGGAAAATAAACGTAACCTTGCATGTTGCATCTAATATGATACTGAATAAGAGTTTTATCATTTCAAATCTTGAGAGGTTATTTGTCAAATTAGGATTTAAAAGGTGAAAACTTTTGGTTCAGGCCTTGAATGATTGAAATTGTCAATCCAAGACTTTAAAATATCATGATATTCAATTCTTTATTCAAATTTCTCAATTACCATCCCAAACAAACTCAGCAAGTCCCACTTGAAAGTAGAGTCGGAGAATGAGATGCATGTAGGAGGATAAATTGTAGGTAGAACCTGTTTCTGTGAAGACTTGACAAAAGCAAAAAAAATGGAAAAATTAAAGAAATTGACCTCTACCCAATTGTTTAAATTTATTTTTTTTACTGATTTACTCCGGGGTATATTCTTGAATAAATTTAGTACTCCCTTTGTCCCACAATTAACTCCACACTTCCCTTTTTGTTTGCCAAAATAAAATTTCACACCTTTCCCATTTTGGTCATGACTCTAGAATGGTCAGTACTCCCTTTCCCACAATTAACTCCACACTGTCTTTTGGTCATAAAACTCCTACTTAATATGCCTTTGCTTCTAACCTCCAACAATTACTGTTATCTGGATGATCCTATCCATTGGGTAGTTCTATTTTGAATTCTTATTTGGCTATCTGAAAGTTTTACTGTGTAGGTAGAGAGAACAAGGTTGAGGCCAATTGCCAGTGGAGTTTTGACGCCATTTCAGGGGCTGTGTTTTCTTGGCTTTCAGTTGCTTTTAGGTCTTGGGATCCTTCTACAACTAAACAATTTTAGGTTGGTGTTTAATTATGTTACCTTTGTATTAGACATGCATATAATATATTACTCCATACCTTATATTGGTCGTATAATTATGTTGGATGCACCCCACTTTGGTTCCCATTTCTCCAGAGATGCTCCTCTAAACTTATTTTTTATGTCTAGCATGTTTATATACGAAGACTGAAGATATCAATCCGAAACAGTATATTATATTTATAGTTATAGTTAAGTTATAACTGTGATTATCATTGTTTCAATCTTGTAGTGTATTTTTCATCCAACAATCTTAAACGTATGAATTATGTTGATTATTAGTTACTCCCTCCGTCCCATATCTTTCTTCACATTTGACTTTTCACGAAGTCCGTAGGTGGTTGGTGAGATTTTGTTGTGACATAAACCCTGTACTCCACTGGTAATTAGTATCAGACTCATGGCCCTCATAAGGAGTGTTTCACAGTTTTGTTAAAGAAAAAAATAGAACTATTTTTAAGCTTAGATGTGATAAGGAATTAGTGAAACTGAAGTTGATGGATCTCTAAGTTTTTTTAAACTCACTTTTCTGGTGGTATCGTGTGAGATGGGGAAGTGGGCAGGGAGTGTTTTCTGGACACCTTTCCTAGGGTCTGTTTAAATGGAGGATGTTGGAGGGGAAGGCTTTGGATGACATAGCATTTATCTTGATAACTACAATGTTTTCTTGAAACTTGAAAGAATAAAACATGATCAAATGTTATACAATCAAAAAACCTTACACTTTATTCCCTATATTGGTAATGAATATGTGTGCCAACAATTCTCTCTCTTCCAAACAAATTATAACCACACACTTTTTACTTCTCAACAGCTTTCTGAAACTCCGTGAATTAAAAGTGTCAAGGATTTTATGGGACGCAGGCAGTATAAATTAAGCTTTCAATTTTATAAGATCTCAAACATATACGGAGTATAAAAATATAGACTAAGCCCTCAAAACCCTTCAAAAAGCTTCCATCCAAACAGACCCAACTCTCTCAAATCATCTGTCATCTACTCTAACAATTATTGGAACTAATACCATGCAAGTCATTGCATGGCCATGACCTCAATGTAGTATTGAATTATTAAACCTGAAGTTGGTTGTGGTCTTCCTATTTTATCATATTTGATAAATTTACAGTATGTATTGTTACTGACTGAGTGTTGTTATCTTTCGCATAAACATATTGCCCCATAGTGGACTGAAACTGTTTTCATGCAGCCGTGTTTTAGGAGCTTCTTCTTTGTTGTTGGTTTTCTCTTATCCCCTCATGAAGAGGCTGACGTTTTGGGTGAGAATACTTCATCCTTTCTCTGTCTCCCTGTTTGTATTGAACAGTTTGGTTACTTTGGGTGTTTTTCTGATCTCTAAAACTGTTTATGGGCAGCCTCAAGCTTTCTTGGGACTAACTTTTAATTGGGGAGCATTATTAGGTTGGGCTGCCATTAAAGGTAGTCTTGATCCTGCTGTTGTGCTGCCACTTTATTTATCCGGTGTGTTTTGGACACTTGTATATGACACTATATATGCTCATCAGGTATTGAATTTTATTGAATTATCATCTGAAATGGGATCTTGAATATGAAGTATTTATAAGATATTGGAAAATAAAAAGGACTTAAATAAGCAGTAACATTAATTAAGCCTGCAGGCTTGATTCTTATTTTATATTGTAGCTAATAGCAACGCTAGGAAACACAGAGTATGCTTTTTAAACTTCTAATACCAAAGCAGTTCAAATTGGGCAAGAAACTAAGAATCGGGTGTGCATTAGTGCCTTATGATGGTATTTTAGAATTTGGCATTAATAGATAAATTTAATGTAGTGTTTACTATTTCTTTGATGATGATTATATGGTGAAATGTAACTGCTTTTTAGCAAACAACTTATGTACAATTTACAGTCTTATGAGCATTTTGTTCATTCTCTAGGTATAAATATTCATTCTTTTAATATGCTTCTGAACAGTACAATATGAATGGATTCATGTTTAACAATTCAAAATTTGAGCAACAATTAATGATTCACATTGAGACAACTACGTTTCTACACAACAACAACAACAACAACAACAACAACAACAACAACCCAGTAGAATCCCACAAAAGTAGGGTATGGGGTGTGTGTGTGTACGGAGACAACTATGTTTTCAAAACATCAAAGAACGCTGCATGGTTTCCCTGTTATATTTATGCATCTGTGTGAGATTAGATCATTAGAAGCTAAAACATCCTTACCAAATCATTTAATGATGAAAAGAATTTTCCTTTTATTGGGGCCTTCTAATGTTTATATATTGGTGATAGTGCTGGAAAATTATCAATTTATACAAGGTGGAATTTATTGGCTACTCTTTTGCGAACGCAAATAGAATAAAGGTTTTCTTTGCACTCAAATACTCGAGTATATTACAATCCAGGACAAAGACGATGACCTCAAAGTCGGTGTCAAATCCACAGCCTTAAGATTTGGGGATTCAACGAAAGATTGGATTGCTGGGTTCGGATTAGCTTGCACCAGTAGTCTAGCTCTGTGTGGATACAATGCTGATATTGGTATTTATCCTTTTTGCATCTTTCTTTTAACCCCAATCAGGTCATGAGACTATTTCTAAGATGCTGTAGTGACTTTTTTAAAAATTAATTGTTGCTTGATTTTCTTGTGTTGGATTAACTGGACCAGGGTGGCCATATTATGCCTTTTTGGTAGCTGCAACTTACCAATTAGCATGGCAGATTTGGACAGTGGACCTATCATCTGGAGCGGATTGCAGTAGAAAGTAAGCACTCTGTATATTTGAAGTAGCCTTTTCTGATACTTAAACATTCACATACTCCCTCTTGTCCTTTATATGATCTTTTCGGGAGGGTAGACATGACCAAATTATTAACCCAAGAGAATTAACTAATACGGAGTATGACCTAGTTGCTTAGCTTGTGTAATTTAAACATTTAGTTAACTATGGCTTTTAGTGAGAAAAATGGGGTATTGAAATAAATGACGTCAAGGGGAATAATAAATTTTACCTCCATGAAAATATTTGAAACTATTTTAGGCTCTAAAATGGGCACAATGATGAACACATTATATTTTGTCTTTTGCATGGTGCAGATTTGTGTCCAACAAATGGTTTGGTGCTCTCATTTTCAGTGGGATATTATTTGGGAGAGTCCTTGCATAAACAACAAATGGTATATTATTCTTATCATCTTTTGAACTGACCATCTCCCAAACTTATCTGTTGTCACATTGTCGGTTTCGGTGTTTAACGAGGTCTGGTTTATGACAATTACGTGTTCCTATGTGACAATCAGTTTTTAAAAAACGATTGTTTTGACGACAGAATCTAAAAGCGTCTCTGGCGCGTTTCCCAGTTCCAAATGGGTTCTCCAAATCAAAAACTAAGAATTATTTTCAAATTGTTCTTTTTCTTGCAGGTGGAAACTCCAATGATGGTTTGCCTTTGCAAAAGGAAGACGCAATTAGATGTTTTCATCCCCAATTTTGTAACCCTCGTGCTCGTGTAGGAAGAGAAGACGACATTAGATATTCTATTCCAAATTTTGTCGCTCATGTACTCTTGGTGGTAGCCCTATTCTTCGTGTGCGAGTTTTTTTTCCCTTCAAAATCATATCAAGACATTCATAAAAACAAAGCAAGAATGGAGTGATCTTGTGGTGGAATTTTGAATGTTGTTGCTAATATGTCTGTCCTAAAGAACGCATTGGTCCAAGAGGACAAGAATAGTTTAAACTTTAAACATCAAGAACATATACCATCTCCTTAGAACTATTTTGTCGGCGTTTGGTGAAGCATAAAAAGAGCTCGTTCGGGTTTCATATCTCGTGATGTTACAATCCTCCCAAAGGAGGTTGTTTTGATATATCCCGATTTTGATGTCTCTCACTGTCATCGGACATCTCTTATTTGTCACTGACAATCATATTACTACGTAGATTTCAAAATTATCAAAACATTTTCATTTTAAGTTTCACAAATTATATTACTTTTTGCAGATTTTAGAACACATTATATAAAAAAATGTCTTGCTCGCAAAACGAGTTGTAAACTTGTTGTTTTACAAAAAGGAAAACCATCAATCAAAAATATTAAAAATCCTTGAGTTTGACACCGATAGTTTGACATCATGTCGAAGGTTGAGGAGAAAAAGACGAGAAAGAGTTATTTTTCCTATATTTGTATAGCATAAAAGGGTAAATTAAGAAAATTAAAAAAAAGAATTCAAATCATTTTATTAAAAAAAAAAAAGAAGAAATATGTGTGAGAAGACTTAGGTCAAAATGAGGAAAGCTAGAGCAATGCATGATTCACGACTTTGTAATAAGCATCCAAAGTAGTTCATGTGTGTTGTGATAAATGATTAGTTCTATATTAGACAACTACTTTCAAAAAAGCTTTAAAGAAAAAGTAACATATCATGTGAGTTCTTGAAATTAATTGTCCAATGCAATACACTGATGACACAACGCCATTGTTTCTTTAATAATTTCTACAAATACTGAAATGAAAAAATTGGACAGTTAATGGAGTATTGGATAGGCAATATATTTAATTAAAAAAAACCTAAAACAATCGACAATTAAATTTGGGATCAAAGCTTATTAATTTTTACCAAAAAAAAAATTGACTAATACTCCGAGACAGACCCAACATAACTATAATTAAAAACTAGTGTAATATAACACTCCGTAATCAGCAAGATTCTTTTGACCTTAGAAAGAACGACCCATGACATTTCATTTTATCAAGTACTCAATTAAAACACACACAAATAAACAAAAGTTATCGTGAAAAAAGAGAAAAAAAAAATTACTCCGTATAATCTATTTCGAATTATAATACTAAATTACTAACCCTTGGTGTCAAAAGAATAGGGCTCATAATATAATATTCTAGTACTCGTACTTATATTAATAATAATAATAATAAAGCGGCGAAAAAGAAAAACAAACAAGGAAATACATATATAACTGATGCATACAAAGATTGGGACTCATCATCATCATCATAATGCCAACAAATTCCTGTCAAATGTCAAAGTTTCTCTCTTTTTTTCTTGTTTTTTTTTTCCTTCTGGGGTGCTGTATTTCATATTCAACTAAAGGGGTCACTAAGCTCCTCCTCTTTTATGGGTGGATTTTTTTTACAAGTTTCCCAACAGTTAAGTATCTACAGAGGGAAAACATATGTTCAAAACCCACCAAGAAAGAAAGAAAAAAAAAAAGATGGCCCCAGACAAAGAAGAGGCCTTTCGCCCC
The DNA here is from genome assembly GCA_900332095.2 of Cuscuta campestris. NCBI lineage: Eukaryota > Viridiplantae > Streptophyta > Magnoliopsida > Solanales > Convolvulaceae > Cuscuta > Cuscuta campestris. The sequence continues at coordinate 1,063,361 of OOIL02005600.1, forward strand.
CGCGCACGACTTTTGCTCCGGAAAGAGGTGGTTCAACTAAGCGCGCCCCCAAGCACATCGGTGTGGTGTAGGGTAAAACCAAGGGCCATCCACCTTCCTTCAAACCACAGCCGGCGTTCAATCCACCCGACTCTGAAAAAAAACAAAGCAAATAGCAAATGGGCAACAAAGTATAGAATAATGTGCATCTGTGTGTGTGTGAGAGAGAGAGAGAGAGAGAGTGTGTGTGTGTGTTAGTCTCAAAATACAATTTACACCTATATTCATGAAAATGTTATTATGGGACATCCAAAAAAGGAAAATATAAACTTCGCTTTGAAATGGGTGGAGCATATAACAATTAACAAGCCACGAGCGAGATGCTTGATAGACTAGGAAAGTGTAGACTGAGGATTCCAATGCTTTCATGGAATCTTAGCACTCATATAAACACAAATGCATTTATGTTTGTATTTATGTCATATTGTATTTGTTCAATAGAGGTTTGGATTTGAGTTTATGTGGTTATGAGTATGAATCATGTTGTTCTGCAATACTTTTGGGAGAATTTTATGAACTTGATGTTTTTTGAATGTTAGGAGTGTAATTTGATTGTGTTTTTATTGTTGAATTTGTAAATTTGAACGTATGAAAATGTTTTTTTCATATACAGTAAGAACATAATGTCACATTGTAATAACTGTCAAACTGTGCCCTTCCCAACTATCCTAACACCCTCCAAATGAATTGCAAATGTCATCTTAAAGTACACAATTATTAGTTGCATCACATTATTTCCAAAAGAAAAGAAACAGATCACTTTAATCAACTAGTTACATAATCATTCACTAGTTACTTAAAACAAAACTTAATACTCCCCCTGTCCCGAAAAAAAGTCGTGTTTGAGACTTGAGTGAGGTTGGGGTACAACTTATTGGTTTTTTAATCAACTCCACCAATGTGCAACCCTTTACATGGCATGAATGATCACTTAAGTTCCTAAATAAATATTTCAGGCATTTATGGAGCGATTGATTAAAACCGCTTGTGTCTCGGCTTACAATGAATTGACTTTTAAATCAAACTTGTGTTGTGGTATAAAAGATCTTGAAACTGATTTTTTGGATGGATGAGGTAATGAAAATGAGGATATTGAGGAAAGAAAACTTACTGCAATTCAAGAGCTGAGCCGAATGGCATCTTTTTAGGCAAGCTGTTATTGCCATAAGGATTGCTTGCTGTACCTGAAGCTATCATTATCCCCCCATCCTCCATCAGGCTCTTTCCTCTTCATGATGCTTCCGGCAGCTGCTGGATGATATAATGCATGCTGCTCGTCCGCTGCTAGTAGTACCTGTTGATCATTAAGAGACAGTTGTTGTCTTGAAAGGATGGATTCATCCCTTCCACCATTGATGAGATCAATGGTTCCAGGCCCGGCATTCAGGTCCAGTCCTTGCTTGGCCCATTTTAAATTATTACCAGTGCCGTTGTCCGGAAGGGCAACCATGTACGGCCTGGGAAACTGATGAGGTGATGAAGCAGCACCTACGGAGCCCAGTAACTGTGAATTGACGGAGGGAGCATATAACCTTCCACCAGAAGAGGAGTTGATATATGGAGTGGACCCGACCGGGAAGCTTGTGGAAGGGAGAGGAAAGTTTGTCGTGCCAAAAGGAAACATGGGAATCTGGTACGAAGCAGCAGCAGCAGAAGGAAAAGGGACTGCAGCAGGTGATGATGACAAAACTGAGCCGCGATAAAGATCAGGAGGAAAGGGACTGATCTGCTGCGATGGTGGTTGTGGTGGTGGCCCACCTCGATCAGACATTGCTGATGGAACAGTGACAGCTGAATAACTGCACACGGGTGTAAACCAAGAAGCGAAGTTCCCCATCTCCGGATTGTTCATTCGGATACTTCCACGGCTATTCGGTTGGAATAATGAATGTTCTACAGTGACATCATCGACACCAGGACCGTTGTTCAAGTCAAAGTCCATTCTAACCTCACGAGACAACCTGCCTGGTGGTTGTAACTGTTTGGGCAGTTCAATGGGTCCCTGCAATATATTATGACCAGCACTCCTCAATGAGCACTGTCCCACATCGCTAGGCTCATCAACTCTGTTCAGATCAAGATCAAGGCCCCCTCCCGAACTACGAACAGATGGAGAACTCGGTTCTTCTTTCTTTTGATTAGAGATACAGCTAATAATCTCTACGGGAGCAGAATATCCGGCTTCGTCTTCTAAACAGCATTCACCTGGAGCGTTCAAATCGATGTCTAAAAAGGGACGGCTCGGTTTGCAGGTTGAGGGAGCATCAGTGGAACGAGATGAACTTATTGAGGTAAGAGGTGTGTCGTGCATTCTTCTTGGCTCTGCCGGACGAAATGCACTTGTGGCAGCAGAACCTTTCCATCCAAATTCTCCCCTCTCACCCTTGAATCTCAACAACTCCTCGGGTGGCACGAAAGGGCCTTTGGCAGGAGCAGCTACAGTGATGGAAGCTGGGACAGGAAATGATAATGGATTGATTACATGAACACCGGTCGGATACCCACCGACAGCGACTGGCGTGCTGATTGCATCGCTGCATTTTCCATCGTCCGAGGCAAAACCTTCGTTCAGATCAAATTTCATTTTTGAAGCAGTTTCTGGAACATGACAAGTCTCCCCGTTGGAAACTGGATGGCTGGATTTGTCTGATTCTCTTGATCCTTTGTGCTTCTTCTCCACTACATGGCCAGAATCATGCTTAGCTACAGCATGGGTTGCATTGCATTCTGTCATGGGATTGTTGTTAACAATGGAATCCACAGCAACTGAATTTTTATCTTCCAGTAACGGATCAGGTATATCAAGATGCATCTTCTTTCCACACCGGTTAAGATAGGGGTGAATTTTGTCCTCATCGCCGCATTTATCTGCATTCATGTCTTTACTAAAGGTCGTTGGTTGCTCTTTCATTACAGGTCTCTCATTCACTTCAGTATCCACTGTTGCTGCTGCCGCTAATTTCACCTCTTCACCGGTTCCCTTTTGGTCACTTAAGCTTGCATTGTGCCCTGTTAACAGAGTATTAGTGCCAGGTTTTGCATCGGATAGGCCATCAGTGGAAAATGCCTTTTTCCCCTCTTCAAAAGATCTTTTGTCCGACTCACTTTCATATGCCTTACCTGCTCCACTTGCAGGTGATAATAGCACTGAATTGCTCCTCTCACCAGAGGCCTCATTCATCTCCAAATTACGCTCGCCAACTGATTTTGCGTCACCGTGTTGTTTATTATCAAAATTAAGATTATCATTTTTCTGGCCGCAGTCATTTGCAATTCTTTCAAGGGGTTGAGGTTTTGGTCGCAAATCATCAGCAGCGATTGAAGTTTCCTCAACTGCAGGGGAATTTCTTTGTGAGGAAAGAGAAGGCGAATACATATCAGATTTTGACATTTCTTCAGTAGCCACACTTGCCAGTAGATTCATGCCACCAGCATCACCAACTGACATGGATGCATTTGCTTCAGAATACTTAATACAGCTCTCGATCAAAGCATTCATGGAGTTGAAAGCATCATGATTGTCCCCAGACTTCTTCAGTTCTGTTCCAAAAGATGAAGAAATCTTCGGGACGTCCCCGGCTTTCCTATCATCATCTTCGGGAAGGGCAGCGGGTGATCCATCACCCTCATCGGATCCAGTTAATATATCTTTGAAATCATTACTTTGCCAAGACTCTGCATTGACATCAGACATTACATTATTAGATCTATAGGCATCACTCTTTGCCTTCACAATTTGGTCAGAGTGGTCATGTTTCTCTGAAACCACTGGAGAAGAAGCTCGGCTATTCTCAATATTAGGTTCCTCGCAAGACCCTCCACTTGCACTCTGTGCAGGACTGCGGCCCCTGTTGTTGGGAATCTTAACAATCAGCTTGTGATCTCTCCCTTCAACGGTTGAGAAGTCATTAGATTTATCACCAACTGCAGACTGGGATAACTTTTCAGGGTTAGAAGTTTTGTTGTGAAGTGATGCACTGTTTCTTTCTTTATGGATTCCAGAAATAGATGCCCCGGGAAACCCATTGATAGGCTTGCGGTGACGGGAACCATTATTTGAGATCTTACTGCTGCTCATCGACCCTGCAGTGGAACTCCTTGCATCCTCTTTTCCAGAGAAAGATGGACTGTGGTTATGAGATTGACTAGAACTGCTGCTCTTATCCTCCCTCACTACTACAGGAACGACATCTGCAGGACCGCCACAAAGTGAAACTCTGGCTTGACCCTCTTTTCCAAGTACAGGGGAAGAGGAAGCAGATTTTGCAGCGGTTTCCACTTGTAAAGTTTTCAATGAAGTGGCCCTCGAGGAGAGCTGTGTCACCGAGCTCTTTGGAGTGACATCATTCGAACAGCCAGGATTATTCTTGTTGCCACTATGAGAAGTCTCCGGAAGCCGTGATTTAGAAGGCCATGCAACGCCTTGTGTAGGCTTATTAGCATCAATCATATTCATTTCAATTTCAACGCGTTTCTTCCATGTGTCAACCAAGCTTCGAGCTTTCCTCTGGATGTCCATGTTCTTGTGTGACCTTAAATGATTCACGGATTTGCCAATATTGCACATCTTTAGTGCTTCAAGATTCACAGGGAGCTTATCAAGTGCACGGAGCAAAACTACTAGAAGTTCATCCGCTTGTTTGTCACCGCCATCCTTTGGGTTGCCATCACCATTTCTATTCCCTTTATGAATGTCCTGAAGCCACTCATCCAATACAAGCAAACCCCGGAGCTGCACAAACTGATTAAGGCACTCAAATTTGTCTGTTGAAGCAATCACTGCGGCGAGGAGTGACCGACAAACCAAATCCATTTTTCTCTCTCCTCTGTCTGATTGCATAAGCTGAACAAGCTTGTCAACTCCTTCAGAGTCCACAAGCCCTCCCCCTCTTTCTGTTACTTTTGCTATTTCAGATTTAATAGCACTCTCAGTTCTGTACAGACTATTAGAATTACAATCATCTTGTTTAAAAGATCTCTCTCGCTTTACAGAAATACTGTCATCTCCCCGCTCCCTTTTCTTTCCCTTAACTTGTGAAGGAAACGACGTCACGGTATTTTGCCCATTTTCTGAAACTGTTTTTGATTGTGATGTGGACATGGGACCATTTATTGGTTTTGGAGAACGGCCGCCAGGTTGCAATGATGCATGCATCTCTACCCGAGTCTTGTGTAGCAGTTGATCTACTTCTTCTTGTAGCTCCTGCAATGATTGAACACGCACAAAGATTGAATAAGCATTTCATCATAAATTAGAAAAGCTTTGCAAAAATGAAAACCCAAGCTATAAAAATAAAAAGTGACACAACAGCAAAGTCCCCACCACCCAAATCGCCCCATCTCCTTCTCCCTAGGTTAACCACTCAAGCCTATCCCAACCGAGACTCACTCCAAACAGCACTGCAAATCTTTATCCCTCGGTTTCTTTCCCATACCTATTCAAACTAGTGAGTAAGGTAAGCAGTGGAAAGATGATGAGCTGTCAAGCAATAGGGACTAACATCAATATAATCTTGATCAGTTAGCCAACATAAACACTTGTTTGCAATGTCATAAACTCGCCGGCAAACAAATGAAGATACCCCTGTTGGAAGTTCGACACCTTTAGGAAGGAAGGCAACTTTACACGGATGGAGTAAGGATGCAGCAGATATCTCATCCCAATGAAAGGAATAGAAAATTTCGTTTGGCTCGGCTTCCAGCAGGATGCCTTTGCCTAGCTTCAGCTCAGCTGGTCGGTAAAGCCAATTAACACCTAACTGCAAGTTCTTGTCCTCACTTGGGATTAAGCAGCGGATTATTCCAATGAAAGGAGGGGAATCATGTGGGGGCTTGAAAAGAGCACAATCGCCAACACAGATCTTGCGATCCTCCTGCAGGGTGAAACAGAGAAATGTTGGTTATTCATCAAATTAGCAAAAGCCGTGTGCACGTATTTAATAACTGCATTTCCAAGATGACCAGGAAGAGAAAAATTCTCTTATGCTGATGACCCAGATCATGAAACTGAAGTTCAAATATGAGCAAAATGACATGGAGGCAATTAAAAACTCATATGTGCAGCATCGAGGAGGCAACCAACCAAGATCTTATAAGAAAAAAAGAAACTTTATCAAAGAGAAAGCTCCATCGAGCAATTCACACCGAAATGAGCTTCATATTCACAAATCATGTTTCCTTTTAACTCATTTCTCATAAAATTGTATCACGAACTCTCGCTTAAGGTTCAACACCAAGCAAGCAAGCAAAAAACAGAGTAGCACAACCAAATCCCAGGAGAGCAATACCTTGCAGAACGAATCGGCAGTGATAGCTTCAGTAAGAGATGAATCACAGGCGGCTACAGTCCTCTTGGTCGTAGCCCGCATGTGTTGGCCAAAACTCCTCCGTCCACAAGTCTCACCTCCCCGCTGTTCCCTCCCACGCATAATAACAATTCCCTCGCATCTTCCCCTCTGTATATCGCTCCACCTCCCACTCGCCCTGAAACACCAATTCCCTAATTCCCAATCATCCCCTCATCAAAACCCTAGAATAAATATCGCTCATTTCCACACACACCCGCTAAATCAAGCCAGAGAGGAAGAGCCAAAAGAAAAAAGAAACAAACCCCTTAAAAGAAACCCCAATTCTCACCTAGCTGAAGATCGCTTCCCCCTGTTCCACGGAAACCCTAGCTTCGATTCTCCGATCTGCACAATCCACGCCCCAATTAACAAATCCCAGATCCAAACAATCCACCCCAAACACAAAACACAGCTACTGATCAATTTCTCCGAATCAAATCACACTTACCTTTCCAGATCTTTCCCCGGCTGCTGCACAGACCCCCGACAATTCTTCCACTGAACCCAGACAGGATCCAGAAAAAAAGGCGAGAGATTTCACAAATAAATCAAAGAATTCCTGCAAATCAAATGATCTTTCCAAAGAAGAAGAAGAATAAATAGATGTCGCGAAGCAAAACAAGTTTACAGACGGCAAAGGGGAAAGGCGTTATCGAGACTTTGATTGAGTATATAGAGAGAGAGAGAGAGAGAAGGGAGAAAGCGGAGCCGGGCAGGTTCGGGCAGGACGGGCAGATCGGGCAGGGAGATGATAGCATCACCCGCGGGTGACTCGGACGATGTGATGAGAGAGAGGGGGGGTGGAATGTGACTGAAGTGGGGGCCTTTTTGCGGGTATTTGCGGTCTGCCCCTCCGAGAATCGGGTATTTGCGAAAGCCACCCCGAAAAGTTCGCGATGGGGTCCCCGAGTCGCGCTGAGTTGACTTGGACAGCGAAAGTAGCGTGCGGATTTGACTTTAATTGCGTTTTTTTTATTGCAGAGAAAAATAATGGTTGGATTATTTTCTTTTTTCTTTTTTAAATGTTTCCCACGTGCCACGTCATCGTCGAAAGTCTGTGTTTTTTGTCGCTCGACTCGATGGGGGCGAAGAAACCCATTATGGACTAGATTCCGTTTTTTGATGAATTGTCTTTTCATTTCTTTTCTTTTTTTTAACTCTATTTTTCGATCCGTGGGATTCTAGTAACACTGAAGTACGATGAGACTCTTATGTCACTTTCATATTAGAACACTTCTGGTGCTTCGTTCGTAAAATTGATGATTTTTACCACCTTAATCCACCCTTTAAACCCCCACCATACCTCAGTCTCTGCACCACCACCCCGACTCTGCCGTAAGTCCCCACAAAATGTGTGGCTAATATGCATTGCATAATGACCACACATTTTGTGGGGGGGCTTACGGCGGGGTTGTAGTAGGGGTGCAGGGGCGGGGCTAGGGTGGGTGAGTTAAGGGGGTAGGAATCGTCAATTTTACGAATAGAGCACTGGAAGTGTCTCAAAATGATAGTGGCACCGCTATTGTTACCAAACGTGGATATCATTAGAACCCTACCGTTTTTCAATTATCCATTCTCCATATTTCATTACTTATTATTAATTAAGTTTGTAAAAAAATAAGATAATTATTTCAAGACGAACTAAAAAAAGGGAAATGGTTACTACAAAGCAAAGAAAATATTCTGACCTTCATTTTAAATTGTACTCTCCTCGTTCCCGTTCCTTCTTCTCCCAATCGCTTCTCTTCTCTGTCATTCTTCCTTCCACCCCAATTGGTATCGCAACCCCCTATCGCCGTCACCACCACCCCACCTGCATCGCCGCACTCATCTTTTCACATCTTTGAGTCTCATATCTTCTTTCTTCTTCTATACTTTTTTTGTGTATATTCAATTTTGATCTTATTATTTCAATTTGTTTGATAAAGGAAGACATTTTTATGATTATTGTTGCTCCTACTACTTTTATCGTCGTTGAAAGAGTTTTTATGAGTCATCCAAGGGTGTGTTTGGTGAGAAAATAAGAAATGGGTTTTGATATCTCCTGATTTCGGAATTCTTTTTAGGTGTTTGGTGAAGTAAAAAAAGATAACAAACTCAATATCTCCAGATATCATAAATCCTTTAAATGGTGGGTTTCAATATCTCTCGAAATTGGGAGATATCAATATGGAGGTTTGATATCTTCTCAACTATTGATCATTTTCCGACGTCGGGTACCATTGTCATCACCAACCACCCTTGTTGCCGGTCATCCCCGCTTATCACTAATTAAATTATAATTTTTAATCTCTCCAAACAAATTCGTTTCAGATTTCAAAACCTATTTCATTTCTCACGGATTTCATACTCCATATCTTATCAAATCTCTAAAACTCACCAAAAGGACCATAAGTATTTGTTTTAAAAGAGACATTCATGCAACATTATGTTTATTTATCTATTTAATTTCTAACTCCAAAAGATTGTAAGTATTTTCAAATTAAAATAAATAAGAAATTATGCCCTTTAAATTACAATATAAACAAATATTTAAAAAGTAATTGTTATTTTGGATTAAAATATTTTGTAAATTAGAAAAACATTTCAAAATAGTAAAATTTAAAAAAAACTTCTAGAAAGCATATAATCACACACTCCTTTTGGTCCGAAAAACCTTTTCTGATTTGACTTTTTTTGGTCAAATAGTGACACTCTTTGACCACAAATTAAACATAATCTAAATAAAAAATAAATGATATAAATAGTTGATATATCAAAACTATATTCTATGATGAACCCAATTATATTGAATTTATATTAAAATTAGATATATCATTCTCACAATTTGTGGTCAAAGAGTGTCACTGTTTGACCAAAAAATCAAAATAGGAAATATTTTTAGGATGACACGTGTACATTGGGAAGCCAAGTGGACGGCCAAATGTGCACTCATCGGCCAGCTTTTCAAAATTCCTGCAAGGGTTCCCCTTTGTTGCATTTTTTAAGACGGGTACATTTTTAAAACAAGTTGAAGATGAAATATCTTTTTGTTACAATCCTCAAAGTTAAGGTACCTCCCAAGTAAAAAAATCATTATCCAAATAATGTGCAAAATCTCTTCACTTTTACAATCATTTTAATTACAAATTGATATAAGTAAAAAGTTTTTCCGTTAAAAAATATATCAAAGATTCCACAAAACAAGATGTGACAAAAAAATTTTATTTTATCAAACGATTAATGAAAATATAGAAACACACAAAAGTTATTGAGAAACCGTAATAGTGACATAACATCTATTTTGGGATGAGGGAAGTATATATGATTATATGACTAAAAGTTATTTAAAATATAAACACTTATTTTAACAGTAATCTTTAAATCAGAACTAGTTATTAGTAAAATTCTAAGTTAAGCAATAAGTCGAGAACCATTAATTTTTTAGATATGATTTTTATAAATGATTTTAATTTATATAAGTTTGACATGTGTTTTCTGAGCGATTGATACCCAAGACAGGGGATATCAGGCTCATTTAACTAACGAGCCCAACAAGGGAAATCCAACAAGTAGTATGCGTTATAAGATATACCCGGTCAAGGAATCACACTCGGCCTTGGCACCGTAACTGAACTTGGTCGTCTGTTCGACGACGAGGCCACCCCGATCTAAATCGTTGGATCCACTCTAGACAACACATGCCCTTAGGTGTACCATACAGTATGTATCAGCATAATGCACGTATCAAGTACAATATATTCCTTGTACCATAAACAGGGGCCCGTACCTTATGGGCCCGACATATGTGTTGCCCATTATAATAGCTACGAGACAACCGTATGAGACATGTAACATGGATAAATACCCTCCCCTTGTCAAATAGAGTGGGTCATCTTTTTCTACTGAGCAATCATTTACTAAATAGTAATTCTATTAGGGGTGTAAACAGATATTAATCAGATTGGATGTGTCATTACCAAATCCGTATCCGTTTATTTTTGTCGGATATCGATTCGGATACGGATCTTGACGGATACTGAAAATTAAAACCGTATCCGCATCTGTCGGATATCGGTCGGATATCGGATATATCCGTATCCATTTCCAATTTCAAAAATCAAATTTAACAATACTTGAATTTTAAATTAGATTCAAGTCACACTATTATTAAATCAACAATAATTTGTTATGGATAATTATTTTCTTTATTTTCATGATTTATGATATTCTATGATAATTTAATATGATAAAAAGAGATACACAGCACACATATACACATATTTTTATATGTTGCACATATTTTTATGTGTCTACAAATTTATTTTGTGTATAAAAATATTTTATACTTTGGAATATCAATAGAGAAAAAAATATAAACATAAAAAATTTGGAAAAACTATATATAACGGATCGAATATTTTGATAAACGGTTATTTAAAAGGATGCATATTCGGATCGGATTTTAAACGGATTGGGTATACAATTACCAAATTCGTATCCGTTTAGTAATCGGATACGGATGCGGACGGTAATCGGATTTTTGGCTATCCGTTGACAGCCCTAAATTCCATACAGCTTGTGCTCAACTTGTTCATAACTCTCCTCAACATAGTCTATTTTAGACCCGGGTTCCAAAAATCTATCACTAAGCATGATGACATCTGAAATCCTTTATATATAATATTTGAGAGTTGAACTCTCAGAAGTGCAACATTTGGCGTGCTGATTGGATCTTTTTTGACACTTCATCAGCCACGTTATCAAAATCAATTTCCTCAATATTTCAAACGGGTTGGGCTTTTAGAATTGTGACATGTGGCGTGCTTATTAGACAACTTTTTTAACAAATCAGCATGTCATGTTAGCAAGTAATGTTTAAAAAATAGTTAACAAAAAAACTTATTATACACAAATTAAATTTCATATTTGTTACACACAAATTTCTCTATATAATCACGTTTAAAAACGTTTATATTTTCATTCAATATTGGAAAATATTTAAATTAAATAGTATAGTTTGAAATTTAAAAAAACCACCTATTCAAAAACTATAATCAAAACAAATAAATTTACTTTAAGAACGGATAGATTGGTAGGACTAAACGAAATTACATTTGATTTTTTTGCTTTGAATTAATAGTATTTGGAGAGGTTTTCTAATTATTTAAAAAAAGAAACAAATATATAAAAGGAAATGGATTTTTATGGGCACGCTTATTTATTAGAGCATTAATTTTATTCCGTATATATAAAAAATTCTAAATCAAATAAAAAGTATGTTCCTAAAATTTTAATCATAAAAGGTAAAATTTTAATAACAAAAGGTACATATCGAAACATTTTTAAATGTACATTGTTTTTAATAGTAAAGGTAAATATTGAAACATTTTACTAGTTCTGAACTATTCACTCATAAATACAGTAAGAAATTAAATATTAATTGGTGTTCCTAATCGAAATATTTATGGTATAATATTAATTGCTATAAATGTAATTACTTTTATATTTAATTCTTAAAAAAATGTGCTAATTATTTTGACATCTATGTCAAAATAATATAAGTAAGTAATATTCTTTCTTATTTATTCATTGAACCATCTACATCAATGTAACATATATTAGTGGATAATAAAAAAAATATTTAAAGTTTTTAGATAAAAAATTATACTGGGTAATATTTATTTTATGATGCTTATTACAAATACAAAAGGAGAGGGATCATCATCGGCTATAAACTCGCATCATCGAACACGTTCGAGAAAGAATGTACTTTGCAAACACGTTCCAGTACATATTTCTCAAAAAATCATCTATAATTTTCCAACCACGAAACAATTATACACACGCTTCATCGCGCTTTTAAGTGCATAAGAAACAGAAGAGAATTGATCTATGTTTACAACCCATTCTACTAATTTCTTTGAATATGATAATACAACTATTGTCTTTTTGTATAAAATATTATAAACAATGTAAGAAAATAGATATGGTGGACACACTCGATATATTTTAAATTTAAATGTCGAGGTAGAAGGTTCATATGTTTAAGATACATTAGTGGAATCAATTTTAGATGATCCTGCATTTAGAGAAATAAAAATATGTTTAGATTATATATGCAACATGTAAGTTGTGTGGAATGCTTTCGGGAAACTTTGTTATGACATGAACTATGAAGAAAGAATCAAATGAATAAAGATTCAAAACATCTAAAGTTTTCAATTTATTGCATAAAAGAAAAAGTTTAATTGTCTTTTCTAAGGAAAACCATCTGATTTGCTCTACAATTTATTTTATGGTCTTGGTGTGAAGAGTTCTCATTACCATGAAAAATTTAAATAAATACAACTGTATGTTTTCATTAACATTTATAAATGGAAATATTGATGCATCTCACAATAATGGTTGAGCAATAATGTACTCTCAGCGGACACATTCATCATCACATACCATATTTAATGTCACAATATGGTGAAAGATCAAAATTTACACAATTGTATATTTATGGTATACATAACGAGATATGAAAACAAATAACTCTTTTTAGGTATCTCGAATACTTTATTGAGTACACCATTTTAATAAAAGCATTATTTACATTGTTTGACAATATAATACACATGAAACATTATTAACATGCTAATAAAAACAAATTGTTCTATTTGTTTCGCACAGTAGGGAGAATAATTCTTTGACTACTGATAATTCAAACCAGTTTCTAAACTTTTTATACCACCTACTCGTATTACAAAATTGTGTCTATAAATCTTCTTGATTTCTGAAGTACCATAATGAGCCTACTTCTAATGTATCATTGAGGCTGTTGAGAAGTAATACTTCATATATAATGAGCCTACTTCTAATGTATCATTGAGGTTGTTGACAAGTAAAACTAGAGACTCAAAAATTATAATATCTCCACAATACATGAAGTTGGTGCTGTAATAGTTAAAGATCTTGATTTTTAACATAAGTTATTCCTCAAGAATATAGTGAACTTCACTTATCCGAACTTATTGGAGAACATAAAAAATTATTATATTCTTTTTTTAAGATAGTAGTAGTGGACTATTGGCACCCGTGCTCGAGGTTGTTGAATGTTAAATGAATTTGTCTTATCCTTTATTCCATGAGGTGAAAAGTAGTACTTAATTTCTTATTCTTCATGCCAACAAGTTTGGAATTAAAAAAGACATTTTTGAGTATATTTTCAATTTCTAAAATATTATTTATTCTACCTTGGTGTTTTTTTCCAATGATAAAAAATCGTGTTAGAAAAATATTTACTTGATCCAGAAAATATATTGCATTAAAAAAAATTCAGAATCGACAAAAATTTCGTCGACCCCGTGCATCGCACGGGTGAAAATGCTAGTAAAGAACAAATGAATGTGTTATTAATTCTTAAAGTGCATTCATGATGTAAAACAATATCCAATGACGAGTATTCAAGAGTTACATTTATTACAAATGATTTATCTCCATGTGACGCATAACTTCCTTATTTAGTTATATTTGATTGTATATAGTGTTACTCCTGGGCAGTTGTTTCGATCAAGCTAAACATATGATTTCAAATGTTGAGACGACTCATATGGCTTGGCAAACTCCACACTCTATGTTTGTAAGTGCTAGTTGTGGATGGATTGTTTATTTCAAGTCCAAACTAAGTATAAATTTGTATGGTAATCATTCGGTTACTAAGTATTTTAAAGATATGCACAACATTTCCAACGAGCTTGCCCTTATTAAAAGTCATGTCTTTAAGGAAGACCTTGTTGTTCACGTGTTGAACAAAGCTGGCTCAGTATATGATTCCATTGCCTTTGTGTTTGCATGCCACTTCTAATACCGTTCACTGAATTTTGGGATATCTTGAATGTTTTTTTAGATCAAACTACAAACTTCAAACGAGGGCAATGCTACAGTGGTAGCCACTACAAATTTTACTCTACAACATGAAGGATCTTATCGATTCAGTCTTGGTATACGTGATGGCACTTCTGGATAGTACTCTAGCAACCACCAAGGTGGTGACTCACCTGGTAGCTAATTGGGTAGTAGTAATCATCATGCGTTCAAGTAGTCTAACTCATGATATTTTTTTGCAGTTCCTGGTCATGACGTGAAAGATTGATGCACGTTGGCACAATTTCTTTGGACTCATGGTATTGGGTAAGGGTGAGTAAGAAACAGAACTAAAGATGGTATCATATTGGGCCGTAATGGTGCCAAATCATTTTTGGTAATTTTAAACGTGATTGATTTTTTCATCTCAAACCAAAATCAAATGGGGCGAGATCGTGATATAAAAATCTAAAAATGATTATCACAAACTGAATCGTTAAAAACTAGATATGGAGTATGTCAAATACTTATTTCAGTTATCTGTCTACCTAATTTTACCATATATGGAGTATTTCGTTTTGTTTTATTTTTTTTTGTTCTTTCATTATTATTATTATTGTTAATATATTTATTGCTGCTATGATCACTATTTTTTGGAGTTATTAATAGTACGATGTATGAAATGAAAAAAATCATTATTTTTGAAATTTGGACTTGTTATATTTTATAATCTATTTGTATGCTCTTTTTAAATTCAAAATCATTGCATTTTTAACAAAGTTGTGCATCTTATGCAAAATTATGTTTTTGCTTTAATATTATTTGAGTTATGGATGTTTAATTTTTTAGCACGATTTAAGCATGGTATGATACTGTATAGTTCCGTTTCAAATAATATTATTATATTTTTAGGTGATTTCACATTAACAAATGTTTTGCATGTTCCCTCTCTAAATCGTGCAACCTACTTTTACAGGTGATTTCCCACGTCACTAAGCCATCCTACATTGTTACTGACACTACCATGATCTGCTTGTGATCTCCCATCATGCTCCGCCACCGTGTAATATGGTGTTTTCATGGGTTTCCCACATCACCAAGCCCGTCTTCGTTGCCATCGACACCATTGAGATACACAATCATCATCTTGGTATATTATAGTGATACAATGACTATCAAAGGAAAACAATCTTTATACAATGCAACCGAAACCACAAGTCAAAGATTACAATCTATAATGTCGAATATATATAGCTTGTAATAGGTATAAACAAATATGCCGCTGTATAATGTCAAAGAGAAAGCAAGATATGAAATAAAACATTCATTAAGAATAATTATGTCAATGCGTCATTTATAGTTGTTTATGCAATAGCTTATCCAAAGAGACCTCGTTATTCATAGACGACTCATCTAGGGAGACCTTATCATTCATTCCCTGCATCACCAATTCATCTAGGGAGACCTTATCATTCATAGTCGACTAAGCACTTATCTAAAAAAATCAGTGATTTTCATGAACAAAGAATTGCATTTTTTAAAGTTTAAAATTTAAAAAGTTCCAAATAAATTTTTAAAATTACATAATAGACAATAAAATGTTATTGCTACTTATATTTAAAATACAAAGTATATTGTAAATTAAAAAAAATCAAAATGCTAAAATTAAAATAAAAAT
Source organism: Cuscuta campestris (assembly GCA_900332095.2). NCBI lineage: Eukaryota > Viridiplantae > Streptophyta > Magnoliopsida > Solanales > Convolvulaceae > Cuscuta > Cuscuta campestris. The sequence goes on from OOIL02005600.1 coordinate 1,079,255, forward strand.
CATATAGAAAACACGAGGTTAAACAAATTTAAAATGCACTCTGTAAAATATACTTTCATTAGAAGTATAAAATTGAAATTGTATAAATAAAATAAAATTTTCTTTTTCTTTTTTTAAAAAATTGACTTTATATGTTTCAAGTACAAATTTTATTAAGTATTAGATAAATTATAAGTTAATTAGGAAGTCATATGAAATGTCATAGATACACTAGAAAACCTAGTGGAACTTTGTGTATGCATTCATCGGTCAGATTCTCAAAATTCTCGCAAGAGTTACTCCTTTATTATATACCAAGGGTGGATCTATAGCTTGGGCATGAGGGCATGTGCCCCCAATCAATTTTTAAAATAAGCTATTAAAAAAGAAAATTTTAGATTGAATAAAAGAAGTGCCCCCAATCAATTTTGAAGTGTGCCCCCAGTAAATTGTCCCAACCCAACTTTTTGATATCTCTCAATCCGATTAAAAGTAGCCTTTGACATTACTTTTCATTTTTTCCAAACAACTTCCAAATTCCAAGTAAGATATATGTGAAGAAGGACTATTATCTTGAAGTTTTTTCTAATTTATTTACTAAGTATTTAATAATGTTTGTGTATTAATCCCTTTGTCCCAAAAAAATGACTTGACATATAGATTAGAAAAAATAAAATTATGTGGTTAAAAATACTACTAAAATAGTACAGAAGATAGAGAAATTGTGAAGACCACAAACTTCTTTCTAAAAATAAAAAATTGAATCTTTTTTTAGAAGAATGCAAAAAAGTAAACTTTTTTATGAAAGATACTCCTTTATGGTGTTTTTAGTTTTCATTAATTAATTATATATAATTTTTCTTTTTAGTGTGAAATGATCATAATATGAAATTGAAATTTTTTGAATGAAATTTGATAATGTGAAATGGTTAATTTCATACATTAGCCCATCTAGTAGTGTTAAAAATTGGGTTAAAGGAAATATCAAAAAATTAAAAGGATGAAGCTTGGAAGTAAAAATGAAAAATTATCATTAGAATAGAGTCTATAAGTGAAATATTAAAGATATGATAATTAAACTAGTGTATTCCATAATTTATTTCTTCTTTAATTTGGTATTATCTATATTAATTTTTTGAAAGCATTAAATTTACTAGATTTTTTTCTCCATCTTACATTGGTTTTATAAAAACAACTTAGAACGCTACCCAGACCCTGATCTTTTTATGAGCGCTGCCTAGACCCTTGTATTTTTCTTACCTCCATTCGTCAAAGGTGTCCCAGTCGAATTTTTTCCTGGACCCGTCACGGTTATATACTTATATTTTTTAAGTATGAAATATCTTTTTGTTATGAGTTGAAGACCCGTCACGGTTATATACTTATATTTTTTAAGTATGAAATATCTTTTTGTTATGAGTTGAAGATGAAGTAAAGTTAGAGTATAAAAGGGTTTGTATAATGGCATCCATTCTAGAGGGAGAATGTATTAATTTTGAAAAGATTGAAATTAAAATGTAATCCCCATAATTCTCTTGTTCCACTGGGAAGGAATGCAGGTGTCAACCAAGTTGAGAACAGAAATTGGAGAACAAATAAATTCAGATTTGATCCTAAAAGCTCCTCCTAAGTCCTAACTCCGACCTGTTTCCCGCCAAGCAATTCATTCGTTCCCCGCCGGCGGACGCACAGGATGTACGCGACGAGCTCTCGCCACCACTCACAGCCAGCGCCGCCACCAGAGCCGCCGCGTACATGTTCTCAGGGCCACCGCACGACTCTGATCCTCCAGACGGAGGAAGGCGGATCCATCTGCCTGCTGTGCTTCTCGAACCTTATCTCCAATCCCCGATCGCCTACCGTCCACGTGTCCTACGCACTCTCCCAGCTCTCCATCGCCATCTCTCAGCCGCAGTTCCGCCAGGCGTTTTTCACCTTCCACTCTCATTTCCTCATCTCGCCTCTCGTCGCCGTCCTCTCCTCATTCGACGATGATCCGATCGCTCAACAGACGGTGGATTTGATCGTGCAGATTTGTGATGCCGCCAACTTCGATGTGTTTCAGGAGTTCGTGACTCGAGTCTCAGACAGGTTATCCAGTGGATCTCTTGCTTGGAGTCGGCGCCAGAACTACACTGTACGTGGTAATTTTTTGTTTTAGCGATCTATTCCTGGATTTCACCCCCCTCTCGCGGGGTTTACTTGAAAACATTTGAGAGGCCGAAATCTAGCTCTAAGCACAGAAAACCTCAGGTTTTGTACCTTGATTCAACTCGCCTGGCACGATGTTTCAATTTTCATATTCTCAAATTTCATTTGATTGAAATATACACATAATTGGCATTGGAAGTACCTTTTTAGTTGTCTAGACGTGAAGAATTCATAATCACTGAATCTGGTACTTGAAGTCTAAATTAGAGCATGAAAGTTTGAGCTGTAGTGAGTAGTCTAGGTCTTTGATAAATTATACTCTGTGTTTGGCGAATGGTATGCCACTATATGCACTCTCAACATGAGAGTCTTTGAACTGATTAGTTATTTTAAATACAGCTTCCAACTGCTTGTGGTACACTGATACTTGGAAGCTATGATGATACCAGATCCTCTTGCTCTGATTGTTGAGACCTTAACTGGCCTGCTTGTATGGAAAAATGATGTGCATATTTTGGTTGAAAGATGGGCATGCACTTCATAATTTAATTATGTTTTGTACTTGTGCAGCTTCACTGCTTAGGCGTGCTTTTGAATTCTCAGAAAAATGAAGCTTGTGTGTCCATTAAAGATGCAGATGCCCTCATCTTCAACCTTGTTGATGGTCTTCATATATCTAGGTTTTGATCCATACTTTGAGGTGGCTGCTATTTTAGTCTTAACTCTCAAGTGTATAACATGAACAGTCAAGAGTGCTTCCTTACCTTAATGCAGGGAGGAGATTCAAGCAGAGATCCTGTTTGTCCTGTACAAAATATTTCTTCTACTGCAATCTAATAAAGACAATAACTATACTGACAGTTTATTCCTTCATTGTCCCAAGCTAGTCCAATTATCATTGGAAGTTCTCCTGAAAGCTGAAAGCGATGATCTGTGCATGAACTGCATAGGTAAACATCTTCTTTCGCTCATCATGTGTGGCGATGCAACATCACCATCTTGTATCTGGCCACCTGCAATATATTAATTGCTACTTTACTCTATCTTATACTAACCCATTTTATGTTTGCACTTTTAGCACTTCTGACAGTATTGGCTCAGAAAGGCTTGTTTCAGATTATATCCATCAGTGATGCAAGGAGAAACATTTCCTCTGATGTTCAAGATATGTTGCAAACATCACAAGATACAATGGCGGGACCTCCTTTAGTTCAACTGTTTGCCGAGGCGATCAAAGGCCCCTTGCTTTCTTCAGATAGTCAAGTTCAAGTTGCAACTCTGGACTTACTCCTTCTATTTCTCTCATGGGAAGAAGTCTCGAGCAAAGAAATGGAAGTGTTTGTGGAGCAAAATATTGCAGATTACACATTTGAAATATTGAGGTTGTCAGTTGAGTCATCCCAAACAAAAGGTGCTCCAACCCTTAGCACTTGCATGTCTGTGCTTCTTGTAAAGAGTTTCATTGATTCTGTGACATTGTTCATTAATAGACACCCTCCAACATGAAGATATGTGGGGTTAAGGTTTGGTTTTGAGTCAGTTTATTTACTGATTTTTAAAAACATCAATTTTGTAATGATCAAGTTAGTTGACACCAGAAATATTTAGATGTCATAGTTAGTGTGTTGTGTCAACATTGGCTCAAAACGGCTATATGAATTGTATTTAGCTGCTATTTCTTAACAGTAGTTGAAGTTTATAAATCTAGCATCATATTTGATCAGAGGCATCAGAAATTTATTCGATAGAGTGATTGCATTCAATCTTGTAGTGATTGCATTCAATCTTGTTCTCTCTCTCTCTCTCTCTCTCTCTCTCTTTCAATGCAATACTCTACAAATTTGCAGGATGCAAGGATTATTTGATTAATGGTTGCATTCAGGTTCTTGATCTCTTATCTAATGCTGAGATGACATTTGTACAAAGACTAGCTACTGGACTGACAGCGCTGGTTCCCATTCTTCAACTTGTTTGCAATGTACCTTTCCACCCTGTACAAACTGAGACACTAAAGCTCATATGGACTTGTGTAACAAACTGGCCAGGGATAGTATCCAAATCTCACATTGAAGAAATAAGCCTTAACTTGAGTAGGATGCTAAAGAAGAATATTGATGGGGATGCTGGAATGTGTCGTGGGGCATTTGCTTTGGTTTGCTCAATACTTGTTGCTCTTATGAAATGTTCACCTTCCCAGGGGACTTCAAGTTTTCTCATGTCAATTCAAGATGCTCCAAGAAATGCTGTTTTAACTTGTTTAAACCATTATGATAAAGAACCAAGTCAATTCTTGCACTCCCTTTACCTGCTGAAAGAGGCATATGCTTACAGTCATGGAGAAAATCTTACAAGCTCTATTTGCACGGAACTAAGAGGGGGGATTGTAGATATATGCAAAACACAAATATTACCCTGGTTCATGAGGGCCCTTAATGATATTGAGGAGGAGGATATTGTGTTGGGAGTTTTTGAAACTTTTCATGCAATACTGCTACAAGATAATGGTATGGAGACCAAGATGTTTGCAAATATTCTGCTCTCATCCTCCTGGTTCAGTTTTTCATTTGGATCATTAGGATTATTTCCCACAGAAAAAATGAAAATGAGGGTTTATCTTTTGTTCGGTTCATTGTGTGAGGCTTTTATCGGGGACAAAAATTCTGGGAATTGTATTAGGGAAAGTGCCCCTCTTTTGCCATCTGACCCAGTGGATTTGCTCTTCCTCCTTGGTCAGAGAGGCTCCAAAAATCTTGAGCTGTCTTCTTGTCAATATGCTGTGCTGATGTTGCTGCATGTTAGCTCTTCCAATGATGATAGGTGCGTCTCTCAGTATAAAAAAAGTCACGTAAAAGAAACATCTCTTGTCACATAAATAGTTGTCCAGTTTGATAAAATGAAGTCAATTTTTTTAAACATGAAATTTGCTTAGAAACTGCCAAAAAAGAGTTGCAAACTAGTTAAAAGGTATTCAAGCCAATTAGACTGATTTTTGCTTATTTATACCACATTGATTTTTTCTTAGGTTTATATCTCCATTTGCCTTTGCTTATTTATATTTCACATCTTTCTCAGGATTGCTGATGATAAGCTTGTCTTGGCTTCTCTAGAGCAATATATTCTACTCAATAGCAATGAGTGTTTATATGGACCTTCTGCTCCGGGGATGTTAAAATTGCTGGTAAATCTATACTTGCTATATAGAGCTCTGGCCAAAATGAGCTACCAAATTGCTTATAGCCAAGAGGCGGAGAGGATCATGTTTCATGTATTAGCGGAAAATGATTGGGATTTGCTCACCTCAAAAATCGGTTCTACATCTTTGAAATGGTTGTTCCAACAAGAGAGAATTTGCGAAGTGTTGTCTCTCCAGATTCTGAAGTTTTGTAGATATAACAGCTTGAAAGGATGTGATAGCGTAGATGTACGTGTTGTAGCAGAGCTTGTAGAATCTGGGGACAACTTTGCTGGAATGCTATTTGTTATGGTTTTAGGAGAGCTGGCAGATGAAGTTGATAAAGAGATTGATATTGGTCTGGTTTTAAGAACAATACAAGTCGTAACTGAAACATCACCAGCTGCTTCAGATCAACTGTGCATGCATGGGATATCTTCTGTTATTCATAAGTTATACTATCACTCTAGATATTCTTCTTGTCCAGAGATATTCATGGCCACTTCAGAACTAACTTTTGTGATTCTACAAACAGTACATCATGGATCAATTTCTGATGAGGATCAATGGGTTGGCATAGCAGTGAAGGTAAATAACATGCACTGTACCAATTTAACATAGTCTGGTTTCTAACAGTTTAAGGGTCCGTTTGGAATCCATAAAAAACAGTTCGTTTTAGTAAAACTTTTGTGATCCAAAAATCCCTTGAATTTGTAAGTCTGTTTTTTGGAAGCTTGTAAGGCATATGTTATTTTGCAGTTGTTGGATTTTCTCACCCTATCGGTGGCTGCTGATGGATGGCGCAAGGAAACTATTTTAATAGTTGGAATTTTTTCATTGATTTTACATCATTCTATAGATCAAAAACTGGTTGAAGCTTCAAAAAGCATACTCTTGAGTACCTCTTTGGTTTCAATGCTCAGCAACACAATTACTGAAGCATGTTCTAAGGGACCTGCTCTAGTTGATCATGATGAAGCTACAAGAGTTGGGGAAGTTCTAATTTTTGTGCTTACATTATTATTCTTTGCATTTAGAAGGCAAGTGCTTTCCAATTTAATGTTTACACTTACATAATGCATTTCACTACTTAATTAATCTGTGCTCTAAATATCTCGCGTAGACCTAGTCTTCTCTATCCTATTTAGCACTTAGCACTTGCCTCCACCAATGTCTGAGACTCTGAAAAAACAATATCACATACAGTGTATACATATTATCTCCACACTTTTCTTTTTCGTCGTTCTAAAATCATTACTCATTTTCCTCGGGAAATAATAATTGAAGGGAGAGAATAATTTCTTTTATGTTAAAAAACTATCCTCACTGACCATATTTTCTTCATTAAATAACGGATTAATTGGAAAAAGGAAAAAAAAATCCCAAGTAAATAATATCAAACTGCACATGAAATCGTTTTCCAACAATTCAACAGCAATATTACAACCCATTCCAAACACCCTCCAAAAGTTACTTGCATGTGCATAACTTACATATATGAAAGTACCAATCTCCCTCCTTGCCTGTATTTCATCACCTAACTAATTGAATTTGTTGAATCAGTGCATGTGCCAATTTACCAGGGATTGTGGACTGTCAGCATCTTCTTGATGAGAGCAGCTTAAAACAGCCGCTGCCCTATATAAACATTAAGTGTCGTGACTTGTGCAAGTTGATCCATTTTGGTTCCTCTAGAGTAAAACTGGCTGCCTCTTATCATCTTCTGGAGCTTTTTAGCAGAATATCATCAGATGAATTAAAACTCAAAAAAAATTATTTGTTCCCTGTGATTGCCATATTACAAGGCCTGATCTTCTCAAGTGACATTCAAGTTTCAATGAATTGCTCCCTTTGTCTGTCGATGATCATTGGGTGGGAAGACTTGCAGAAGCAGTTCCCTGCAATCGAAAGGGACAGTTGGTTTCGGTTGATCGTGGAGGAACTGGCAATGTCTTTGGCTGTTCCTTGTTTGGTCTCAAAATCCTTCACGGTCTACCACAAGCCAGCAGTTCATGTGGCGGTTTCATTGCTGAGGATGAAACAATCTCCTCCATGGATCACTTCAGTGTTTGATGAATCTTGCATACACAGCATTATCAAGAACATCTCGGCATCTAATTTGAGCTCTGAATTGGTGCTTTTGTTTCGTGAATTGCTTCGCTCTGGGTATTTGAAGGATGAACAAATCTCAAGCATAAATTGTGTATTCCAGGTAATATATACTCGTATTTTCTTCCACAAGTTTCACTTGTTTAATATTTTTTCTTCATTTAACGTTAAAGTCATTTAAAAGTTCGGCTTGGGAAATCGTTTGTATGTTTTCTAGGATGTAATGCTCACCTATTTGTCTTATTGACTTTGCACTAGGGGTTTGCATTTTGGTGTGGTTTGACCAAACCGAGCCAAATTGAACCGAATGAACCTACCTGAATGGAAACTTAGGGGTTGTTTGTTTCAGCCTCTTAATGACTGTTTGTTTCGTGAGCAGATGTCTGAATGGTTCAGAAATTTGCCTCTGAATGGTTAAGTATTATACAGAGTCTTATCTGAATTGATCAGACATTTGCCTCTGAATAGTTAAGCAATATACTAGATCTTAATGGTTCAGACCTCTTACTGGTTCAACACTTAATGGTTTAGGCCTCTTACTAGACCTCTTAATTTGGTTTTGGTTTGATACTCAACCTGAATTATGCCAAACCGAACTGATTCCAAAAAAATCAACTGTAAAGCAAAATGCCACCCCTACTTTTCATGATCGGGCTGGTGTATCTATAGAATAAGTTGATTCTTCCCAAATAAGGCCGTGAAACAAAAGCACATATGTTTCAGTAGGGGGTACCTTTTGGTTCAGTAGTATATTACTTTTTGCAATATTTTGCTTAATTTGAGTCCTTTAGGACCGAAAAAAATTCAAAAATGACAAAGGGTCTTTCCTCGTGCTGTAGGAATGTAGAAGATATATATACAGGGACAAAGTTGAAGTGGCTAAGAAGGAGCGCGCCAGCAGCAATGCAAGTGCAGATATGCTATGTGACTTAAGAAAACCAAGTGAGTTTCTCATTACTCTCATGCAATCACGGTCGTCAATTAATGTTTTTTCCGGTGGATGCCAAGGTGAGAATAGGAGATTGTTGGAAGAAATGGAATCATTTTCTAAGTGTCTTATGGTAGATGATTAAGGCTAATAGGTAGGTTTTATAAGCATCTCTCTCTTTTTTAATTTTATTTTGGGGAAGAAATTGGGGAAAACCGCCTAATAAACACCTCACTTTGGATGTACCACCCAAACTAAAAAAAATTCAGAATAACCACTTGTTTTATTTTTGTCTTTAATTGTACCACCCAAACCAAGAATATATGTGCCCTTCCCTTTATACCCCTCATTTCACATCAACACTTCTTTTCTTTTCTTGCATCACAAAACAATCTGTGCTTGCACTTACCAAATGCATCACAGATTGATTATTGTCTTCATTGTTAACAAAATTCTCAAAAAAAAAAAATGCTGGTATTCCCCAAATTTTAAAATAGAGAAAAAAAATCCTAAGCTACGGAAGATCGATGGCGACTGAAGATTGGGGAAAACGCACCCTAGCGTCACCAAAACCAGAACGGGAAGAAAAGAACCGAGGTGTTAATATATAATGAGGGGTAGAAAGGGAAAGATACAAATGTTTTCAAGTGGAGACACAACTTGGTGTAACATTTAAGAAAAAGATAAAAGTATAGGTGGTAAGTTTGAATTTTGTTTAGTTAGGGTGTTGGCATCCAAAGTGAAGTAGGGAGTATTTATTAGACATGTCTTCCCAATTTTTCCTTCACATTGTGTAGTGGGTGTCAAAAGTGAAAATAGGAGATTGTTGTAAGAAATGGAATATGTGTGTGCGGGCGCACGCGCAGTGGCGGATCCAGAAATTTTTTTCACCGGGGGCATAGTTGGTTAGCACATATAGAATAAACACATACTCCCTCCGTTCTCAAAAATACTTCCTCTTTCATTTTTTCCACTTCCAACAAAACACTTTCATTTTCTATTAAAAAATCACTTTTACCCTTACTTTTTCATACCCTACCTATCACATCATACTTTTTCTCTAATAATCTATCCATCACATCTTACTTTTACACATCACATCAGGAACAAAATTGGAAGTCTCTTATTTTGGCTCAGCTCCAAGTCAAAGTAGGAAGCCTTTTTACAAACGGAGATAGTATATAATAAAAAATTAAAATTAATTAAAAAGCAAAATATGTAATTAAAGAAAAACAAACTTACATTTCAAACATATTCCCTACAAGTTTTGATTTTTCAAACAGTCAATTATATCTTTGTTCGTATTACTATTGCTAGATGAACCTGAAGTTGGTTTTGGTGTCTTTCTGTTTAAAAANTATAATATAAATTTAATATAATTGAGTTTATCTTAAGATATATTTTTGACAAATCAGATTTTTAAAAAAATATATTTATAAGATTATATTTAATATATGGTCAAAGAGTGTCACTCTTCGACAAACAAAAAGAGTTTTCGATGACGGATGGAGCATGTGTGTATTTGGGTGTGACTATCAAAAATCTCTATCGAATGTTTTATTCCACAAGACCCTAATGCAATACGGAGTATATTATATTTAATTTCAACATTGGACTAGGCACTGGGCTTTGATACTGCAAATGGTGGATTGGGTTGGATATATTATCAAAATAGTGGGGGCAATTGTCAAATTTAAGAACATCACTGGGGGCAACTATCAAAGTTCTAAAATTTCTTCCTTGTTTTTACATAGGAAGCAAAGATTCACTGGGGGCAACTGCCCTCCTCCCAAACATATAGATCCGCCAGTGAAATTTGCCCTCCTCCCAAACATATAGATCCGCCAGTGAAATAAGGTATAAACACTTTAAATGCTTGTGTACATCAACTTGTCATTATATACACACGGATGTAACGACAAAAAATGCTGATTTTACATGTGTATAACTTTTGGTGTAAAATAAAGTTAATAAAACAACATTTGTGTTTAAAAAAAATCAATATAGCACCAAAGATCTTTTCACATTGGTTACTAATGTCATAATATGTCGTGAGTGGTGTCTCGTTCATAAAATTGATATTCTTATCCCCTGGGAGAAAAGACCGAATAAGGAGTAAAACATTGAAAACATACCAAAATAGAAATTTTAAATGCATATACAGTATCAAACATGATACATACGACGTATATATTACCAAAAAGTATTGTGAAATGTCAATATACAATGTTACATTACCATAGTGCAAATTCATATTTTGAGAATAAAAACATGGAAGCAATGAATAAATCTCATATTTTGGTACTTTTTCTATGTTTTACTCCTATTGAGGGTAATTTCTTTATCCCCTAATCTTCCTAATCGTCGATTTAGCATTAACAAGTGAACGATTAGGGAGGGGAGTAGGGGATTTAGAGATGAAGAGTTAAGAAGTAGATAGAAACTATCAATTTTTAAAAGAGGACATCATAGATGCCCCATGTCATATTCCTCTATGTAACATTAAGGGCTAATGTCAAAATATCCTTGCCTACATAAAAAAATCCTAAAAAGTTTAAGTATTTAACCACTTCTTTCCAATTGAAATGTTTAGTGAGACGTTAAATCACGCGTGCGCACTGGCGGATCTATATGTTTGGGAGGGGGGCAGTTGCTCCCAGTGAATCTTTGCTTCCTATGTAAAAACAAGGAAGAAATTTTAGAACTTTGATAGTTGCCCCCAGTGATGTTCTTAAATTTGACAATTGCCCCCACTATTTTGATAATATATCCAACCCAATCCACCATTTGCAGTATCAAAGCCCAGTGCCTAGTCCAATGTTGAAATTAAATATAATATACTCCGTATTGCATTAGGGTCTTGAGGAATAAAACATTCGATAGAGATTTTTGATAGTCACACCCAAATACACACATGCTCCATCCGTCATCGAAAACTCTTTTTGTTTGTCGAAGAGTGACACTCTTTGACCATATATTAAATATAATCTTATAAATATATTTTTTAAAAAATCTGATTTGTCAAAAATATATCTTAAGATAAACTCAATTATATTAAATTTATATTATAATAAAATATACTCCGTAGTTTTCTTACAATTTATGGTTAAAGAATGTCACGATTTGACAAAAAAATCAAAACATGAAG